>ONZH01023209.1:0-37128 GCA_900303285.1 Rhinella marina
CATTGTGATACTGTCTGCTGAGCTGTGTTCTAATTCTATTAGTGGTGATACTCTCTGCTGAACTGTGTATCTAATCCTACCTTGTGTGAGTTTTCTGCTGACCTGTGTATCTAACTCTATTAGGTGTGATACTGTCTTTGAAGCTATTGTTGTATCTTTATAGAGTGTGATACAGATAGAGATAAGGAGCTTTCCATTGTGAACATACTGTACACTCAGCCACTGCTCAGATAAGAGAGGCGGGGGAGGTGCTCATGTATTTCAGTCCCTGTATTCCCTGTCTTGTGGATGAAACCCGATTACCAGTTAAAGGGGTATTCCCATCTCACAAATGTAGCTTGTATAGTTAGATATAGCCATTACCAATATTATTAACTAATAGAATGTATTTATATAAAATGTACGATTAGAAAGATTTCCCTATTTGTATATCCATTGTCCCACACATATCAGTCAGGCTGGTTGCCCCTGGTTACGACCACCGCCAGCCATGTAGTAGTGGTGACGGCTTGCTCTTGTTCAAACCCGCTCTGAGGTAACTGCTGTATTGTGAACGCACATTACATGAGCATGCGCAGACATATCTTAGGGTTGTAGTATTTTTGTCTGCGCTTCCCAAAACGCAGAGAAACGGATCCTGTTCCAATATCAATTCATCTCTATGGAGCAGGATCCGTTTATAAAGTCTGCCTATTGCATTATGGGATGGTAGCGTCCAAAACGCAGATGTGAAGTAGATGTGGTCTCCGCATTGCTCGTACAATGTGCATTCACAATACAGCAGTTACCTCAGAGCGGGTTTGAACAAGAATAAGCCGACCACCACTACTACATGGCCGCAGTGGTCGTAACTAGGGCAACGGCCTGATGATGTGTGTGGACAATGGATATACAAATAGGCAAATCTTCTAAATGGTACATTTTATATAAATACATTTATATTAGTAATAATATTGGTATGGCCTATATCTAACTATACAAACTACATTTGTGAGATGGGAATACCCCTTTAAGTAAGGCTACTTTTCACATTAGCAGCAGCACGGATCCAGCAGGTGAAGGGTGCCACGGGATCCGTGCTGCCGCAGGGACATGTGTGGGGCCAGAACCGCGCTCCCTCCCCACACATGTCACACAGTACATACACATACAAATACACATCCATACTTACATGCTCCTGGCAGGTCTCCACAGCGCAGGAGGAGCAGGACGGGCACACATAGGACACATAGGACGAATTGTCCTATGTGTGCGCCGTCCTGCTCCTCCTGCGCTGTGGAGACCTGCCGGGAGCATGTAAGTATGGATGTGTATTTGTATGTGTATATGTCTGTGTATGTCTGTATGTATGTATGTGTGTATGTATGTGTGCAGGTGACGGATCCGTTTACCATTGTGTCACACTGAACGGACCTGTCCCCATTGACTTTCATTGGGGGTCATGACGGATCCGTCTTGGTACGGATGCCTGGAATGGAGAGCAAACCGCAGCATGCTGCGTTTTGCTCTCCGGTCTGAAGACGGAACGGAATGCTTTTAGGAACGCTCTGTTGTCTTCAGTTCAGTTTTGTCCCAATTGGCAATGAATGGGAACAAAACTGAAGCGTTTTATTCCGGTATTGAGCCCCTATGATGGAACTCCATACCGGAATTATAAAACGCTAGTGTGAAAGTAGCCTAAGTTATAGAAGCCCATTCATGTTGCTAATGGAAAATATAGCACAAAACATGTTTATTGTTTTCAGTCCCTGAGGCGGAGCTTATTTTTAGGGAAAAAAAAAAAACCTTTCCACAGAGCACTGGTGCCACTGGTTTTGTCCCCCTTACATTTTTTTAAATTATTTGGCAGACCCAGGTCTGTGGACCTTTAGAAGAAATACTAGAGTACTCCTGATTCAGGGTTTAATTTGAACAAACTTTAATTATGGGTTTAAAATGCAGAAAATAACAATGGCACCATTTTTATTTACAACATATCCCAATCCTAATGAATTACCATCGGCAGCTGTAGTCCAGAACCACAGCATGGATCTAGGGCTGCCCTTTACTCTTCCATGAGAAGCTTTAGTGATACAGAATGTTACATGCCAGTGGCATTGCCTTTCTTTTCTATCACTAATGGAAGGACTTTATACAGACCAATGTAATTGTTGTACAATTAGGACGTCATCCCAGAACTTAAGTATCCCATCAATCAACTCCTGCTTAGTCCTCGGCCTTATTTCAGACCTTATAAATCTGTAGTGCCGGTATATAATAAGTATATATAATCCTCCTTCCATCTCCCTCCTCATATTGCATGCATTGCCAATAAATATATATTGCCCCCCTGTATTTCCAATGGAGAATTCCCCCTGTAAATCAGACAAGAAGAGAACAGGTTCTATATTATTGGTGGGGCCATGGTGCAGACATTCAGATACAGGCAGCACATGGTGTTGTCCACGTCTTTTTTCCCCCATTGAAATGAATGGGTCCTTAAAAAATGTGGATCGGATGCAGACCAAAAATATGGTCATGTGACTGCACTAAGGGTAAATACACAAAGTTTTCTGGATGAGGATTTGAAGCAGACCTGACAACAGAAACGGATTGGAAAGGAATTAGACTTCTTTCACACTGGCGTTATTGCTGGATCCGGCAGGGTTCAGTAATAACGCTTCCGTTATTGATAATACAACCATCTGCATCCGTTATGAACAGATCCAGTTGTTTTATCTGTAATATTGCTGGGACTGATCCGTCATTAACTCCATTGAAAGTCAATGGAGGACGGATCCGGTTTCTATTGTGTCAGACAGAACGGATCCGTCCCCATTGACCTGCATTGTGGGTCATGACGTTTTGCTCCGGATCTCCAGGATGGAAAGTAAAATACAACATGTTGCGGTTTTCTCTCCGGCCTGCGGACGCAGCTAACTGAATGGAATGTATTTTGGAGCCTCCGTTCTCTTCAGTTCAGTTTTGTCCCCATTGACAATGAATGGGGACAAAACTGAAGTGTTTTTTTTCCGGTATTGAGGCCCTATGACAGAACTCAATACTGGAAAACAATAACGCTAGTGTGAAAGTAGCCTTAGAACTATAAAGGAAGGATTTATACTTCTGGCTCCGGCTCCTGGTATGTTAGCATTCAGCATTATACTGTAGCTTCTCACAACTGTCCTATCATCTAAGTGTCCAGGCCTCATATTTACTGCTTATGTCAATGGTCCAGTCTCCATTCCCTGTGTCATTAATACCTGACTATTCACCATTGTATCCTGCTGTTGTTTGATTAGTCCCTGATTAGGGAAATACAGTCCCTCCTCTATTGTTCTAACCTAGACGTGTAAATGTAAGGCTTTTAGTTCTTCTGAGACATTGGTCTTCATCCAAAATGTAAACTTTCTAAGTGCACAAAATGATATTATATCAGAATTGTAACTAAATATTCAATGCAAACAATGTTTCTGCTTCCCACAACTATCACCCCTATTTTCCTGCACTGCCTAAGGCCCCATTCACACGACCGTATGAATGGGGCCATATCTATAAGCAAAAATGCGGGAATAGATGCAGGCCCCATTCACCTCTGTAGTGCTAGCTCCGTGCCGCGGCTCTTTTGAAGCATGTCCTATACTTGTCCATGCGCACGGACAAGTATAGGCATTTTCAATGGGGCCGCACGCCGTGTGTTCCGAGCGCTGTGGAACCTACGCCGGGCAGCCCCCGTATATTTGCGGGTCCGCAGTAATGTGGGCCCGCAAATATACGGTCGTGTGAATGGGGCCTGAAACCCCTGCACCCAGCAAGGAACTTCTTATCTCACCCTCCATCTGACCTCCTGCCCAGATCTGTTCTGCAATAAAAACCTTCCTCTCTAGAGGGAATTGTAAGAAAGAGAGAGACAGAAAACCCTGGGAAATTAAATCCGTGCTGCCGCAACTCACAATGAATGGGGACAAAACGGAAGCGTTTTTTTCCGGTATTGAGCCCCTATGACGGAACTCAATACCGGAATTTAAAAACGCTAGTGTGAAAGTAGCCTTACTTAACTGGTAATCAGGCCTCATCCACAAGACAGGGAAATACAGGGACTGAAATACATGAGCACCTCCCCCGCCTCTCTTATCTGAGCAGTGGCTGAGTGTACAGTATACACACAAAGGAAAGCTCCTTATCTCTATCTGTATCACACTCTATAAAGATACAACAATAGCTTCAAGACAGTATCACACCTAATAGAATTAGATACACAGGTCAGCAGAAAACTATCACACAAGGTAGGATTAGATACACAGCTCAGCAGACAGTATCACACCTAATAGAATTAGATACACAGCTCAGCAGACAGTATCACACTATATACATACATCTAATCGCTTCATAGACAGTATCACACATAATAGGAATAGATACACAGCTCAGAAGACAGTATCACACAAGATAGAATTAGATACCCATCTTAGCAGACAGTATCACACATGATAGGATTAGATACCCATCTTAGCAGACAGTATCACACATGATAGGATTAGATACACGATATGTAGGCAGTATCACCCAGAATAGGATTAGATACCCATCTTAGCAGACAGTATCACACAAGGTGGGATTAGATAAGCAGCTAAGCAGACAGTATCACATATGATATGATTAGATACAAAGCTTAGCAGACGCTGTCACCCAGAATATGATTAGATACAGAGTTCAGCAAACAGTATCACACATGATAGGATTAGATACACAACTCTGCAAACAGTATCACACATGATAGGATTAGATACACAGATATGCAGGCAGTATCATACGCAATAGGCTGAGATACACAACTCTGTAGATAGTATCACACATGATAGGATTAGATACACAGCTCAGCAGACAGTTTCACACATGATAGGATTAGATACGAAGATTAGCAGACACTGTCACCCAGAATAGGAATAGATACACAGTTCAGAAGACAGTATCACATGAGATAGGATTAGATACCCATTTTAGCAGACAGTATCACACATGGTATGATTAGATATACAGCTCAGCAGACAGTATCACACATGATAGGATTAGATACACAGCTCAGCAGACAGTTTCACACATGATAGGATTAGATACGTAGTTTAGCAGACACTGTCACCCAGAATAGGATTAGATACACAGCTCAGCAGACAGTATCACACATGATAGGATTATATACCCATCTTAGAAGACAGTATCACACATGATTGGATTAAATACACAGCTCAGGAGACAGTTTCACACATGATAGGATTAGATATGCAGTTTAGCAGACACTGTCACCCAGAATATGATTAGATACACAGTTCAGCAGACAGTATCACACAGAATAGGATTAGATACTCATTTTTGCAGACAGTATCACACATCATAGAATTAGATACCCATCTTAGCAGACAGTATCACACATGATAGGATTAGATACCCATCTTAGCAGACAGTTTCACACATGATAGGATTAGATACGTAGTTTAGCAGACACTGTCACCCAGAATAGGATTAGATACACAGTTCAGTAGACAGTATCACACATGATAGGATTAGATACACAGCTAAGCAGACAGTTTCACACATGATAGGATTAGATACGTAGTTTAGCAGACAGGCACCCTGAATAGGATTAGATACACAGTTCAGCAGACAGTATCACACAGTATAGGATTAGATACACAGTTCAGCAGACAGTATCACACATGATAGGATTAGATATGTAGTTTAGCAGACACTGTCACCCAGAATAGGATTAGATACACAGTTCAGCAGACAGTATCACACGAGATAGGATTAGATACCCATTTTTGCAGACAGTATCAAACATGATAGGATTAGATACCAATCTTAGCAGACAGTATCACACATGATAGGATTAGATACCCATCTTAGCAGACAGTATCACACATGATAGGATTAGATACACAGCTCAGCAGACTGTTTCACACATGATAGGATTAGATACGTAGTTTAGCAGACAGGCACCCAGAATAGGATTAGATACACAGTTTAGCAGACAGTGTCACACATGATAGGATTAGATACCCATCTTAGAAGACAGTATCACACATGATCGGATTAGATACACAGCTCAGCAGACAGTTTCACACATGATAGGATTAGATACGTAGTTTAGCAGACACTGTCACCCAGAATAGGATTAGATACACAGTTCAGCAGACAGTATCACACAGAATAGGATTAGATACCCATCTTAGCAGACAGTATCAAACATGATAGGATTAGATACACAGTTCAGCAGACAGTATCACACATGATAGGATTAGATACCCATCTTAGCAGACAGTATCACACATGATAGGATTAGATACCCATCTTAGCAGACAGTATCACACATGATAGGATTAGATACGTAGTTTAGCAGACACTGTCACCCAGAATAGGATTAGATACACAGTTCAGTAGACAGTATCACAAAAGATAGGATTAGATACCCATTTTAGCAGACAGTATCACACATTATAGGATTAGATACCCATCTTAGCAGACAGTATCACACATGATAGGATTAGATACCCATCTTAGCAGACAGTATCACACATTATAGGATTAGATACGTAGTTTAGCACACAGTCACCCAGAATAGGATTATATACACAGTTCAGCAGACAGTATCACACATGATAGGATTAGATACACAGCTAAGCAGACAGTATCAAACATGATAGGATTAGATACGTAGTTTAGCACACAGTCACCCAGAATAGGATTATATACACAGTTCAGCAGACAGTATCACACATGATAGGATTAGATACACAGCTAAGCAGACAGTTTCACACATGATAGGATTAGATACGTAGTTTAGCAGACAGGCACCCTGAATAGGATTAGATACACAGTTCAGCAGACAGTAACACACATGATAGGATTAGATACCCATCTTAGAAGACAGTATCACACATGATCGGATTAGATACACAGCTCAGCAGACAGTTTCACACATGATAGGATTAGATACGTAGTTTAGCAGACAGTATCACACATGATAGGATTAGATACCCATCTTAGCAGACAGTATCACACTTGATAGGATTAGATACACATCTTAGCAGACAGTATCACACATGATAGGATTAGATACACAGCTCAGCAGACAGTTTCACACATGATAGGATTAGATACGTAGTTTAGCAGACACTGTCACCCAGAATAGGATTAGATATACAGTTCAGAAGACAGTATCACACAAGATAGGATTAGATACTCATTTTAGCAGACAGTATCACACATGATAGGATTAGATACCCATCTTAGCAGACAGTTTCACACATGATAGGATTAGATACGTAGTTTAGCAGACACTGTCACCCAGAATAGAATTAGATACACAGTTCAGCAGACAGTATCACACATGATAGGATTAGATACACAGATTGGATAATCATTAAGGAATATTAAATATCATGGTAAAATTGAGGTATATACTGACACCCTGAATTGTATTATGTACATTTATAACATACAATGGGACTGTTAAAATTGTATAATTATCTATGCATGATACTGTGGTTGGTGTGTGCTATTTTGCATATAACTAATATAATACTAGACTAGCACTGTATACTGACACCAAGTGTACTGTACCTAACTCATAACATACGGCATATAGACTTGTGGTAAACAATGGCAGCGGGCAAAATATATGATAATCATTGCACACTAAAAAAAAATAAAAATCCTTCGGAGGGATTTGTTTAATGTATACAATATATTTTGCTATTTAGGTTAAATGTAAGAAGTGAATACCTTAAATTCAGTTATTAGCTAGTAAAACAATGTGCCACCTGGTGTCTTAAAGTTGTATTACAATTTATCCAATTTAGTTATAACGTCACTTCGTGACAAACATCTCAGGACATGTTGAGATAGGTGATCAGTTAAGTGTGGACACATCTGTACTTTGTGTTTCTAAAGCTGCTGGTTTCTCACAGTTGACTGAGGGTCACATGACCTGTGATGTCAGCTTATCTTCCTGGTCTGTGATGTTTCGTGTACAAGCCTCAGAGTTCAGATAACAGTCTGTACACGAGACGTCACTGGCCACGCCCCCTTTCTTTGCCGGGCTGCTATCTGCTCTCTCCCTGGATTCCTTCAGATAAAACATTAACCCCTTCAGCCAGAACACACTGAGGGCTCAAGGCTTTACAACAAATAGTAGCTGCAGCAGTGAGAGGAGACAAATGCTGGGCAAGGAGCTATAAAGGAATTGTATTGTACAAGAACAGGTAGGGAGAATTTCCTGTGTGTATCAGCAGTGTCATTGTACAGCTGGGACTTGTAGTCCTATACAAACAACATGCTGCTGAGTATTCCAGCAGGCAGACATGTCCCTCAGCACTTGTATTCACTGCCTTTGCAGAGAAGGGGGGAGGGGCAGAGATTGTTATTACTGCACGTAAACAAAGGCCAGACGAGAACCAGGGAAATTAGGAAATATAGATTTTTTTTGCCTAAAACCTGCTGAACTTAGTTATATATTGCTGCCCATCAGATTTGCAGAGCTATATATTTTTTTTTCATAACTTGGACAACCCCTTTAATCCATGGGTTGCCAATCTGACAGACCTCCTGATACCTGTCACAGGAATGTCCGTGACCATATCCCCCCCCTTCTATGGGTGGCCTCTGGAATCCCAGGACCAACTTTATCCGGATGAGACCGGTGAAAAGCTTTCACCAAACAACTGGCATTCACGTCAGATGCCGGTACCCACGTCCTCTCCTCTGGTCCAAAACCCTGAAGAGATCTACGGAGAACTCGAGAGTCAATAATCTTGGCGATTTGGAATTCCAAACTACCGTCCACCATGACAGGCGCGGGTAGTAAGGGAGATGGCTCCAATGGTTCAACATATCTCTTCAACAAAGATCTATGAAACACATTATGAATTTTCAGGGCCTGAGGAAGTTCAAGACGAAATGCTACAGGATCAATGATAGTAGTAATCTTATATGGACCAATAAATCCTGGTCCCAACTTCTAAGATGGAACTTTCAACTTAATGTTTCTTGTGGACAGCCACACAGAATCACCCACTCTTAGGTCCAGACCACTCATACGTTTCCTGTCAGCCACACGTTTGTACTTGTTGCCCATATAATCAAGTTATTTTGAATTTTCCTCCATATAGATGACAACGATGATGAAAAACGTTCTTCCTCAGGGATACCAGAAGTATCAGAACCAGAAAATATGCCAAACTGCGGGTGAAACCCATATGCCCCAAAAAACGGCGACTTGCCAGTGGAGTCCTGTCTACGATTGTTTATGGCAAACTCCGCCAGAGACAAAAACGAGGACTACTCCTGATTCTCAGAGACAAAACATCTCAAGTAAGTCTCCAGACTCTGATTAGTATGCTCCATCTGTCCGTTCGACTGAGGATGAAAAGCTGAAGAGAAGGACAGTTGTACCCCCAGACGAGTACAGAACGCCCTCCAGAATCTGGATACAAACTGAGTCCCACGATCCGAGACCACGTCAGTGGGAATGCCATGGAGTCTCACAATATTGTCAACAAACACTTGTGCAAGTGTTTTAGCATTAGGTAGGCCAGGTAAAGCAATAAAGTGCGCCATCTTACTAAAGCGATCAACTACCACCAGAATAACAGTCTTTCCAGACGAATTAGGCAGGTCATAGTCTGGACGGGATGGGCAACAGAAGTAGGGGTCCAGAAGGTCGAGTATGTGTCACCTTAGCTTGTGCACAGACACTACAGGCCGACACATAGTCCTCAACACACTTATGCAGGCCTGGCCACCAAAATCTACGAGAGATGAGTTCGACAGTGGATTTACTCCCAGGGTGTCCCGCAAGCAGCGGCTAGTGATGTTCCTCAAACACCAAAACACTGGGAAGATATACACAAATAAACAAAAGGAAAAGAAGACACTTAAAGGGGTATTCCCATCTCACAAATGTAGTTAGTATAGTTAGATATAGCCATACCAATATTATTACTAATAGAATGTATTTATGTAAAATGTACCGTTTAGAAGATTTGCCAATTTGTATATCCATTGTCCCACACTCATCAGTCAGGCCGTTGCCCCTAGTTATGGCTACCGCGGCCATGTAGTAGTGGTGGTCGGCTTCCTCTTGTTCAAACCTGCTCTGAGGTAACTGCTGTATTGTGAGCATGTGGAGACACATTTTAGGGTTGTAGCATTTTTGTCTGCGCCTCTAAAACACAGAGAAATGGATCCTGTTCCAAGATCAATTCATCTCTATGGAGCAGGATCCGTTTATAAAGTCTGCGTTTTGGACGGACCTGACCATTGCGTTTTGGACTGGTAGTGTCCACAACGCAGATGTGAAAGTACCCTTAGATGTGTCTCCGCATGCTCATGCAATGTGCCTTTACAATACAGCAGTTAACTTAGAGCGGGTTTGAACAGGAGCAAGCTGACCACCACTACTACATGGCCATGGTGGTCATAACTAGGGGCAACAACTTGAAGCAAATGTCAGCAACGGGATCTCCACAGAGAATCACACACCAGCAGACCACAGATACCACAGAAAGTATAAACCACACAGCATGGTGGGAGAAACAACACTAAATAGACAAAGATAATTGATAAGACACCGACACCTGAAGGGGGAGGGTGTGGTGAATGCCAGCAACAACAAAAGAACCAAAGGAGAACCTGTCAGATTAACCCACGGGTTGCCAATCTCACCGACCTCCTGCTACCAGTTTCAGGAATGTCAGTATGTCCTGACACGTTCGTGACAATAATAATGCCTGTCCCTGTCCATCAAAGTGCAGAGGGTGTGGCAGTTGCTGAGAGAGCTGAGCCTCTATAAGTAATGGCAACGCCACCGTTTCTCCTAGAGGCTCATTTGCATATATGAAAACATCAGCAATGCGGACACATATGAACATGGGACCAACACAGATGTCTTCAGCTGCCAAGCACACATGTAATGGGTCAGCCAGTTTCATAGGTACAAATCTGCTGACAGATGCCCTTTAATAATGCCATATCCCGCCTTTAAGTAGTGTTTGATCATCGCTGCTTGTACTGGTCTGTACTGACGTGCATTAGTTATTTACCATCTTAGCATCACAGATATTGGCTACTTGTGGTCTGTCTAGTACTTCTGTATTGAATTGTGGTCGTCTGCGGAGAAAGGAGCTTAACATGTTTACTTTAAGCTGTTAGCCACTATATTTTTTGTTTTTTGTTTTTTTTTGCCCTTGCCTTAGGAGTTTTTTTTATCTACATAAGTCAAAGTATCAACGTGAAATGTCAGTGTTCTTGGAAAAAGAAAAAAAGGTGTGTGGTGTTTGATTTAATAAATCAACACTTACCTTCTATTACATGTCCTTTGGAAACTGATCTTGCTAAGAAGAAAGTTCATTAGAAGAAGAAATAAGAGGGACAGATTTTCCACTTTCATTATTTGAGGAATTAGATTTTTTAGTATAGATTTTATGATTGAAACACTGTGTGATACGGAGGGAAGATATTTGAGGGTATGCTTTTTGTTTTGTCCTTTGTTTTATATTCCACCACCATATTCTCCTTATGTATTGGGTCAATTACTTTTATTTATGGAACTAATAGTGAAATGTCTGGTTACTGGAGACTCTACAATTGTGCTATGCAGATATATAATCTTGAAAGCATTTATATCATCTTTGGCCATTTTTGGTTATCTATATCATTTACGCTCTACATGTCTATTATGTCTGCTTCATATATCACCTGAGGAACAGAGGTTTAACATAATTTGTTTATCATTTGATTTTTTACAACTGTATCATCTCTACATTTTTGAAGTTACAATACTTGGCCAATTTATACTGATGTATACATGGTATGACTTATGACTAGAGTTGAGCGAATCCTAAAAGATTCGGGGATTCGGTATTCGGCCCGAATTTTCCGCAGGATTCGTGGGTTCGAGCCGAATCACGAATCCCATTAAAGTCTATGGGAGACCCGAATATTTTTGCAGGGGCCAAAAGGTTCTGCACAGTCAAGTTTGCCCCAACATGTGAAAACCTCAGAAAAAGATGGAAACACCTTGGAAATGGATAGGAAACACCAGGGGCAGCATGTAGGGATGCCTCTGAGGCTCCCTAATTGCACCATTTTTTCTAAATCTGGCCAATAGTCTGGTGATGACCCCAAGGCAATTTTCAGGGACACGGTAATGGTGACCCACTTAAAAATGCTGCCTGACAACCTGGCGGTGAACCCCTGATTGTCTGTCTTTCAATAAGATTGCAGTGTAAAGCATGGTGGTGAGCCTCAGTATGACTTTTTGGATGGAGATTGCATGTGGTCACGTACTACCTGGAACCCCATAGTCACCCCTTCTCTGATGTGCTACCCCAGAACATTCTCTGCCCCAATTCGCAAGACCTTTTGCAGTCTCAGTGTGCTGACAGTGGGGATTTACCAGTGTTGTCTGAGGAGGTGGTGGACAATGGCGAGACACAGGTGTCGGGGGGTGAGGTAGTTGAAAGTAGTGTTGCACAATATATCGAAAACTCGGTACGGTTTCGGTACCTAGTGCGGTACCGAAGCTCGATACCGAGTTTTCTTGCTGTCCGATACATAGAACATGGCGCGCGCATCACTTTAATGCGGTTGCCATGTTCTAATATCTGCCGCGCTGCCAGGGCCGGATTATAATTGGAGCACCTGGAGCTACTGCTCCAGGCCCCCGCTCCAATGATTTCATGGGGGGCCCCGCGCCCCCCTCAGACCTCAGATCAGCCCACCCAGCCACTTTAAAAAAAGCATACTTACCTGTTCTGGCCGCCGCTGTCCTCAGTTCCGTGCTCCACTGTGTTCCCTGCCGGTGCGCACTATGACCTGACGCAGCGTCAGGTCATAGTGCACGCCGGCAGGGAACACAGTGGAGCGGGAGCCTGAGGACAGCGGCGGCCAGAAACAGGTAATTATACTTTTTTTAAAGTGGCTGGGTGGGCTGATCTGAGGTCTGAGAGGGGCCACAAGACGCTGGTCTGAGGGGGGCACAAGACGCTGACCTGAGGTCTGATGGGGGCACATGGGGGCACATTGTGTTGATCTGAGGTCTGAGGGGGGGCCAAAGACGCTGACCTGAGGTCTGATGGGGGCACATTGTGTTGATCTGAGGTCTGATGGGGGGCACAAGACGCTGATCTGAGGTCTGATGGGGGCACAAGACGCTGACCTGAGATCTGATGGGGGCACAAGACGCTGACCTGAGGTCTGATGGGGGCACAAGACGCTGACCTGAGGTCTGATGGGGGCACAAGACGCTGACCTGAGGTCTGATGGGGGCACAAGACGCTGACCTGAGGTCTGATGGGGGCACATTGTGTTGATCTGAGGTCTGATGGGGGGCACAAGCGCTGACACTGAGGTCTGATGGGGGCACAAGACGCTGACCTGAGGTCTGATGGGGGCACAAGATGCTGACTTGGAGGTCTGATGGGGCACAAGACGCTGACCTGAGGTCTGATGGGGGGCACAAGACGCTGACCTGAGGTCTGATGGAGGCACAAGACGCTGACCTGACCTCTGATGGGGGCACATTTTGTTGATCTGAGGTCTGATGGCGGCACAAGACGCTGACCTGAGGTCTGATGGGGGAACAAGACGCTGATTTGAGGTCTGATGGGGGCACAATGTGTTGATCTGAGGTTTATTATCCCTGTACAGTGACATCACTGTGTGTATTATCCCTGGACTTTGACATCACTGTGTTTATTATCCCTGTACGGAGACATCACTGTGTTTATTATCTCTGTATTGTGACATCACTGTGTTTATTATCCCTGTACAGTGACATCACTGTGTGTATTATCCCAGTACTGTGACATCTTTGTGTTTATTATCCCAGTACTGTGACATCACTGTGTTTATTATTTCTATACTGTGACATCACTGTGTTTATTATCCCTGTACGGTGACATCACTGTGTTTATTATCCCTGTACGGTGACATCACTGTGTTTATTATCCCTGTACAGTGACATTGCTGTGTTTATTATGTCTGTACAGTGACATTGCTGTGTTTATTATGTCTGTACAGTGACATCGCTGTGTTTATTATGTCTGTACAGTGACATCGCTGTGTTTGTTATCCCTGTACAGTGACATCGCTGTGTGTATTATCCCAGTGCAGGAAGAGGTAAGTGGTCTGTGTTTTTTTTCTATTCGATTCGCTCATCACTACTTATGACCATTTACAATGTATGGTTTTTGGGGATAGCTTTCTCTCTGTGTCAAGGACATCCCAAGGCACAATAGGAGGTTCCTGACATGGGATCACCTCTATTGTGGTAGCCATTTTGTACACATATACAGTTTTTGGAGAGTGGTTTCTCCCAGAGCTAGCCCCACTCATCTTATATTTTATACATTTACATGAGAGGGACTGTTACAATATCTTTAATAAGGGTTATGTTTTATGGGGGAGGGGGTTCTTCTGTAAAATTTATTATATTCTTTTGCCTCCAATGATTATCAGTCTTGCTGACTTGCCGGACCTGTGATTTTTTTGGTTACTATTATAGGTGTTAAGTGTGTGATCAATCCACAGGATGATCAGGTTTGACTTTATCGAAGTAAAGCTAATTTATATACCGGAGGAGACTTGTTTAGCCTTTAAGACTCCTCACAGGTGAATCTCTCTAATTATATCAAATCTGAATTTAAAAAAATGCAATTTGCTCATCTCTAATGGAAACAGATTAGCTTATTTCTATTCATTCATAATTCAAGTAAGAAACATATCATAAAGTTGTAAGGTTGCCTACAGAATTATAGCTAAATGTACAGTAGTATCTTCATTCAGATTTGTTCCAATACATTAACAATGCAGAAAGATAAAATCTCCAAAGAATTATCATAGAAACTGGTGCTTCCTACATTTGTAATGGAAAAATGGCACATTGTGTATAAGAAACCTAAGTGCATTTAGTCAGTGAAAGACACTTCATAAATATGGATGTGAGGTACTGATTACTGAGTGGACAGGCAACATAATATATAATTCTTTCTACACAAAATTCAATCTGCTGATACTCTCTCAAGTGAGCAATTCAAGTGCTCCTTTCTTAGCAGTTCAAGGGTGGGCAAAATCATTTGAAAGATAGCCAATAATCATTACATTGAAAACCATTATTCCAAAATAGAGGTATTGCAAAAAAAAAAAGTGAAATATCTCTTTGATATGGGGAGAAAGGGAATGCATTAAAAAGAGGCTTTTATAAATTAAAATTTTATCGATATAATAGAAATTTTATAGATACATTTTATAGATATAATAGATAGATAGAATATACCATATTTTTCGCCCTATAAGACGCACCGGCCCATAAGACACCTAGGTTTTAGAGTAGGAAAATAAGAAAAAAAATATTTTTCATCACATCCTCTTATCAGACTGCCCATAATTTTCGGGACATCACATATCAGCCCTCCATGTCAGACCCCCAACAGACCTCAGATCAGCCCACTATGGCCCCATATCAGCCCACTGTGCCCTCATACCATCTTACTGTACGCCCATCAGACCTCAGATCAGCCACAGTGTGCCCCATCAGACCTCAGATCAGCAGAATGTGCCCCCATCAGACCTCAGATCAACAGTATGTGCCCCCATCAGACCTCAGATCAGCAGAATGTGCCCCCATCAGACCTCAGATCAGCAGAATGTGCCCCCATCAGACCTCAGATCAACAGTATGTGCCCCATCAGACCTCAGATCAGCAGAATGTGCCCCATCAGACCTCAGATCAGCATATTGTGCTCCCATCAGACCTCAGATTACAGCAGTATGTGCCCCCATCAGACCTCAGATCAGCGTCTTGTGCCCCCATCAGACCTCAAAGCAGCATCTTGTACCCCCATCAGACCTCAGATAATCGTCCTGTGCCCCCATCAGACCTCAGAGCACCGTCTTGTGCCCCCATCAGACCTCAGAGCAGCGTCTTGTCCCCCCATCAGACCTCAGGTAGGGGAGGTAGACATAAAAAAAGAGGGGAGAGGGAGAAAGAGGGGAAAGAGAAAAAAAAAGGGGGGGAGGGAGGGTTTGCACATAGACATACCTTCAGAGAAGGACATATTTGTATAACCCTATTCATCAAAAGGTACATATAGAGCCCCAAAGGACATTATTCAAGAGTGTCCATAAGAGCCTGAACTCCGGAAGGCCTCCCACGGTTCCTAAGCCTTCAGGAAAAGCGCATATTTCTGAGAGGTATGAGCAATTAGTTCCTCCATTCTCTGACAGGACATGACTTCTTCAAACCATTCCTCTAGAGTCGGAGACATGGGTGATTTCCAGTGTCGTGGAATTACGGTTTTGGCTGCTTGTATAAGATGTTTGGATTTCTTATAAGCGGGTACATTGAGATCAAAGATGAATAGGAAAAATGCCTCCGGGGAATTAGGCATTGGGAAACCAGTGATTTTTTGAATGGTTGTGTGGACCGAGTCCCAGAATGGACGTAAACTAGGACAGTGCCACCAAATATGCAACAGTGTACCCTCTGCAGACCCACAGTGCCAGCACCTATCCGAAACCGAAGGAAACCATTTATGTAGTAGTGAGGGCACCCTGTACCACCTAGATAGTATCTTATAACAGGTTTCCTGTGCTTTCGTAGCTAAGATTGATTTTTGCTTAAACACAAAACATCTATGCCACTGAGTTGGGGATATGGAGATATTTAAATCTCTTTCCCATTTCGAGCAAAATGAGAGGGGCAGGGACGAGTGTTGCTCCAGGAGCAATTTGTATAGAAAAGAAATATCCCTAAAGATTGCTGATGGAGCAAGACAGGCTTTTTCGAAAGCTGTGAGGTTCCTGTCGAGCGTGTGGGAAGCACGCAGGGTAGTAAAGAAGTGCTGGAGCTGAATATATTCAAACTGGGCCCTGGAGGAGTGAGGGGTGGTTCCCATAAGGGCAGACAAAGGTTTTAGTGTGGACCCTAAGATAACTTGACAGAAGCGAAGGGGAGAGAGCTTCGTCCCCATTAGAAATGATCTAACAGAGGCACCGGGAGGGAAGTGAGGATGGTCCATTATTGGGGTCAAGGGTCCTTTAACATCTATCAGGGAGGACTCCACGCGCACCCCCCTCAAGGCTGCAAAGGTATGAGAAAAAGTGAAGGTGAGCGTAGAACGAACCGAAGCTGGCACGTTCTGCAGCCAAGGGATAACCTGCAGAGCTATAGGAGAGAGATTTCTGGCTAAGACAACCCATTGTTTTTGAGAGTATCCCCTACAGGCATCGAGGAGTCGGGCATACATCGCAGCTTGGTAATAGAGTTTACAGTCCGGAAGACCAACCCCACCCTCATCCTTCGCATGAACCAGGACATTCCATTTAATTCTGGGCCTGCCTGGAGACCAGACAAACTTTAGAAAGCATTTACGGACCCTATTTCAGAATGGGTACGGTATTCGAATGGGGATGGTCTGCAGGAGGTAGAGGAGCTTGGGCAGGACGTTCATTTTTAATATACTAACCCTCCCAAACCATGAAAAATCCCCATGACGCCAGGACTCGAGATCCTTCTCAAAGCGCGTAACCAGGGGGAGAAAGTTATCCTGAAACAGGCGCGTTAGATCACTGCTCAGCTTAATTCCAAGATAAGTAATCCCTCCAGAAGACCAAGAGAAAGGGAAGGAGCCCTAAGGGAGTGTACTAGGTCCTGGGCAAGAGACACATTCAAGGCATGAGACTTGGATAAGTTAACTTTAAAGTTAGTCCACGCCCCAAATTGAGAAAGTTCACGCTGAAGACATGGAAGTGAAATTCTTGGGTTGGCAATATATAGTAATAGGTCGTCTGCGAAGGCTGCACACTTATACTCCCGCCCTCCAATTTGTATTCCAGTAATGTCAGGATTATCCCGTATAGTCGCCAAGAGGTGTTCCATAATGAAAGCATATAAAAGGGGAGACAGTGGACAGCCTTGGCGAGTACCGTTATGGATGGAGAAGGGAGCAGATAGAGAGCCGTTTACCTTGACTCGAGCTGACGGAGAGGTATATAGTGAAAGTATTTTCGAAGTGATCCATGGGCCTAGGCCAAGATGAGTCAAGGCCGCTCTCAAAGAGGACCAGGATATCCTGTCAAATGCTTTTTCAGCATCCAGAGACAGGATCATCAAGGGGATACGGTGCTTCTTGGCATGATGGATAATGTCTAATGTTTTAAGGGTGTTATCCCTGGCTTCCCTTCCAGGCACAAACCCCACCTGGTCCAAATGGACCAAAGAGGGCATGAAGGCATTCAGGCGGTTTGCCAGGAGCTTAGCAGAGATTTTGAGGTCTACATTCAACAAAGAGATGGGACGATAACTCACACACACCTGAGGATCCTTGCCTGGTTTCGAAATAACCTCTATGTGGGCGGCTAAGGCCTGTGCCGCGAAGGGGAGACCAGTGGACACTGTATTGAAGACCTTAAGGAGAAAGGGTGAGAAAGGTCTTTATAGAACCTGGCTGTGTATCCATCGGGCCCAGGGCTCTTGCCACCTGGAAGGGACTTAATAACACTCTGAAGCTCCTCAGCTGTAAAGGGAGATTCTAATGAGGCAGACTGCTCTGCCGTGAGGTGTGAGGCAGAGGATAAGGGCTTATCCACTGGGTCGGGCGGGGTAGGTAGGGCATATAGGTCTGAGTAAAAGGAGTGGAAGGAGGCAGCGATATTTGAAGTAGTGAAAACAGGGGTCCCCTGTGGAGATTTAATAAGGGGGATATGTGAGGATGCCATCTGTTGCCGAATTGCCCTAGCTAGCATCCTTCCACTCTTATTACCAAACTCATAAACTGAGCTGCGGAATTTTTGCACCATTTTCTGGTAGGATTTATCCAAAAGGCGCCGGGCATCCAAACGGGCCTCTTGTAGAGCCCGCAGGGTGGCCGGAGCAAGAGCACGTTTATGGGCCATCTCCAGCTTGGTCACTTTATGAAGAGCAAGAGATAGAGAATGCGCTTTTTCCCTTTTGAGCCTAGTTCCATGTTTGATCAGAATGCCCCTGAGCACACACTTAAGAGCCTCCCACTGGGTGGGTAGGGGAGTAGTATCAGACTGATGCGTACTGAGAAACTCAGTGATAGACTGAGAAATGTCTGCTGCACATACCGAATCCAGATGAAGAGATTCATTAAGTCTCCACATCCATTCAGTCTTAGAAAGATGAGGAAGCTGTAGAGAGCAGTACACAGGGGCACGGTCGGACCATAAGATGGAGCCTATGCGCGTGGAGTCCACCCAGGACAGAGCCCGATGCTGGAGTAGGATGTAGTCTATTCTACTGTAGGAGGAATGGGGGGGGGTGAGTAACAGGTGTAGTCCCTATCGGCAGGATGCTGCAGGCGCCATGGGTCACAGAGCTGCAACTGCAGAAAGGCTTTTTTAACCTTCTTGATTGCTCCATAGGAGAGAGTAGCTCATCCAGAGGAGTTGTCTAAGGTGGGATCAAAGGTAAGATTTAGGTCCCTGCACAAAATCACGGTACCTTTCGCCAGGGGGATAACCTTGTCTATTAGACCAACTAGGAAGGCAACTTGGTTTTGATTTGGAGCATACATATTTATAATAGTGAATTCCCTCCCCTCAATGCTCAAGATCAGAATCAAGTACCGGGCATCAGCGTCCACCACGCAATCCAGCAACTGGAAGGGTAGGTTTTTATGGATCACTATGGCGACTCCTTTAGATTTGTTAAGCTGGTTATTAGCAGTAAACCAGGTTGTGTAGTGACGATGACGAAGGCCCGGGGAGGAACCCTCTTTGAAATGCGTTTCCTGAAAGCAGACAACCTGTACCTTTTGCCGATGAAAGTGGTAGAGCACCTGGTTGCGTTTTTGCGGCGAGTTCAGGCCATTCGCATTATACGATGCAATTTTGAGTGATGACATGTCCAAACCCTAAAAAGAAAAAAGAAAACACCAAAAAGGGGGGGGGGAGGAGGAGGGGTGGGAAGGATTGAAGGATGGGGGGAGAGGAAGAGAGAAGAGGAGAACTAAGAGAAGGAGAAAAGAAGAGAGAAAGAGAAATGGGAATGGCGGGAGGAGAGGGCGTAAGGCAGGGAGAGCCCCTAGCCAGTAAAAAGTAAGCAGTAAAGTAGGGACCAAACGGTCCACCAAGACAGTCACCCGGGAGGTGTCAGCTCCCAGGAGGATGTCTTAACCTATGTGGGGGAAGTGTTAGCTGTACAGCAAAGATCCATCTATCTTCCCTGCGGTGAGAGAATGAACTAAGAAAACATCATTTTGAAACAGCACAATCCACAGCTAGTGCTTATTAACCAGGGGATGAAAGTAAACAGCTGAAAGCGGAGTAGATAAGGACGTATATGTCTCAGCTCGGAGGGTTAAGTCCTCAGAAGGGGCGAGAAGCTTGAGAGTCCCGCCAGGTACCATCTTGACGTCTGCGGCGACTATGGGCAGCACGGGATGGGAGGCCTTGGGAGCTCCCTGCAGAGCATTGAGAAGGAGGCTGCCCTTGTGGAGGGGACAGATTGGAGGGGACGAATGAGGGCCATTGTCCCAGGTCCACTGGAGGGAGGTTGAGTCCTTGCAGGAACCCAGGGAGGTCATCAATACTGCAGAGAGTAGCAGAGCTGCCTTTGTGACCAGCTATTAGTGCAAAGGGGAAGCCCCAGTGATAGGGAATCCCCCGCTCGCTCAGGAGAGAAAGAACGGGTTTCAGTGTCGCCCTTTGAGCTAGAGTGTAATGGGATAAGTCCTGTAGAATCATAATAGGTACTCCAGCAAAGGAGAGGGACTGGTGCTGCCGAGCCTGGAACAGGATTCGCTCTTTGATGGCATAATAATTAATCCGGCAGATAACGTCCCGAGGTGGTGCTCCATCTGGAGGAGGAGGGCGCAGAGCCCGGTGAGCCCGGTCTGTCTCAATGTGGGAAGATCGCGGCCTGTCCAGCAGATCGTTGAAGATGCTGAGGAGTGCAGGGAAAAGGTCAGCGGGAGGTATGGACTCAGGGATACCTCAGATCCGAATATTATTACGGCGACCTCTATTCTCCAGGTCGTCAAGGTGCTGCTGAAGGTTGTGTATTTGAGTCCCATGTAAATGAGTAACATCTTGGAGCGTCTTCACCGTTGAGTGAAGATCTGAGTGATCATGAGAGACAGTATCTACCCGCTCTTTTAGAGTAGTGAGTTCCGCTCTGACTTGAGCAAATTCCTGCTTACATTCTAGAAGGATTTTTGATGCGAAAGCAGAGAAATCCTCTTTATAGGGTAAGGAGCAGAGAAGTTGAAGCAGGTCCGCTACCGTGGGAGCCCTAGTGTCATCTATGAGAGCAGGTGGAGCAGGTCTGGGTAGTAGCACAGGAGGAAGAGTGGTAGCAGCCGCCCCAGAGATGTTTAGGGGAGGGTGAGCAATGGCCTGTGGAGAATTGGGGTATGCCTCTTTATGGCCCCCCCAGGATGAGGATCCAGTGGACCACTGCGGCGACGCCGCTAGAGAGGAGGCAGGAGAGTCTGGTGGAGACAAGGGTCGCCGCTTACAGCTTATTGGAGCAGGCTGGTGTCCAAGCAGCGAGTGACAGGGAGCCCCTTTAGAAGGAGGGTTGTTGCTTAATGCCCCCTGGCTCAACGGGGTTCCATGTCTCTGATGGGGTGAAGGAGGATGAGGCCCCTCAGCGTATGCTTGTTGCGGATGGAACACTGAGGCAGAGGGCCGCAGTGAGGAGGCTCCAGGAGCAAGCTCAGCAGGCAGGTAGCAGGGGACCGTTGGAGACCCAGGTGGTGACTGGGAGAGGAGAAGGGGACTTGCCTGTGCTCCAGGAACGATGTCCATGGGCCAGATCTGGCGGTCAGGCGTCAGAGAGGCACGAGCTGGCGGTGCACATGGGTCCGGCGCATGGAGCGGGGCGCCGCCATGATGGAATGTGGCGGGCTGAGCGGGCGCCTCCCGCTCCACGGGAGGAGAAGTAAGAAGAGCCGCTTCTTCATGGCGGGGAGCCGGAGGGGCCGAATGTGTTCGGCCTAATGCAGGTGAGGAGCCAACTTGCCGCAGAGAGATGCCCAGGGAGCGGGCTGGTGAGGAGGAGCAGGGAGTAGACGGGCGGCCGCCGGCTGCAGGCCGCTCCCGCGCTCCGGCAGTACAGAGTCAAGGCCCTCTTCTAAGTCCGGGGGCTTCCGAAAGAAGGAGCTAAGGTCCCCTTGAGATGCAGAAAGGGGAGTCGATGGTTGGGCTCTACCCTTTTTGACGGATTTGCCCATGATGGCTGCGGATTCAGCTGTGAGATAGGCAGGCAGGCAGAGAAGCTCAGAAGACGCGTCTTCACACCGCCATGGCTAGCCACGCCCCCAATCCCCCTTACTTTTGGGGTGAAAAAGTGCATCTTATAGGGCGAAAAATACGGTATTCTGTAAAATAAAAAACAAACACCCATTTAATATTTTAACACACATATATCTTTAATGCTATTAGTAGAATGGAACACAATAGCAATGCATAGTTCTTTCATGTCTACAAGGGTCTACATATCTTCATTATAAATGCACATGCATTATCCACTTTAAACAGTATCTGTCAGCAAGATCTACCCTACTAAACAGTGTTTAATGCGTGCTAAGTTGGATCGGCTGATTAAAAGCATACATTTCTTATGCAGATCTGTTGCTTCACTCTTTTTAACCCATATGCAAATGATCATTTAAGTGCACTGAAGGCAGGCCCAAGTCATCTTTACACCCTACTCTGCCTGTTACCTCTGCCAGCCCCACCCTCTCCTTCTTGACTCACAGGCAACTCAAGATAACTATACAGAAACCTGATCTTGCCAATCAAGAAGGAGGGGCTGGCAGAGGAAGCAGGAGGAGCAGGGTGCACAAAGTGGATTGGACCTGCACTTAACTGCTTAGTTGCTTTTGAGAATGTTATATTAGGCATAGCTTTAACAATACAGTAGTTAAGTAATATGAATGTAAGCTACTAATTACACAATGGACGTGCAATTTAATATACTTGAATGGAATTTAACAGCAATTAGCATTATGGCATATATGCAACATGGCATCCATGCCAAATGTACAGAACTGTGCCAGGTAAATAATGAAGGGGACACTGTGTTCTCCAAAGTGCCACAGCATCTACAATCAGTTGATCATGGGGTTGTGGAAGTTTGAATTCCTGACATCCATCTTTCTATGCAAACTCATACAGGGAAGGATGTCAGTAACTAACTAAGGCCAAATACTGGAGCTCTAAGCAAAGAATAAACAGGGATTTAAAAACTAAAATACAAGTACAGTAATACCGAATGATTTCCAACAAAACTATATATCAATCTGCTCAGCTCCTCCTGCTCTATAACCTGCTGCCATGTTCAAAGTGACAGGTTCCCTTTAAATTTAACAATCCTGCCATATTTACTCCCCTAGTAGTGGTTGTAGAAACGTGAATGCAGATTTTACAATGTTAATTTTTCTTCCTAAACATTGCTCTGAAAGTGGAATAAAAAAAGAACAAATGCACATTTCTTTTTCCTTGAGGCTTGTTTAAAGAGTAGAATTTCACAGAAGTTGAACTTGAAATCTTAGTGAATGTTACCTACTCTTTCAGTTGGTATGCCTTGTATAGCTAATGTAATTGTTCCCATTCCTCTTTGCCACTGCACAGATATTGAAACATATAATCAGCATATGATATTGATGTTTTCAATTATGACTTGTATATCTACAACATTGCCACGCTTTACCTGTAGGAACATTTTACAAAAAAACTATAACGTATAAATTGTAGACTTCTTATTGTTTCTAAAATAGACCATCTGAAATACAGTAATTGTTTAAATACTGTAAGTTTAAATATATACTTATTTATCCACTGAAATATGTGAATATGAATATGATTATTATTATTATTATTATTATTAATGCACCAGAGTTTGGCACATAAAAGAGTGCAGCAATTTTGATAGTTTTTTATTCCATTTTTTTGAAGGAGGAATGAGCAATAACCAGCGATTTTAGCACTGCTTTTTGTCGTAGTTCCTTTATCAGTCGGACCCTTTTTTTTTTCTTTTTGTATCGTTATGTTTGCTTCGAATCATAATCAGAAGGCTTATGCATAAAGCATAAACCTTAGACAATCCTCAGAGGTCCTATTCCGTACTTGGTGTGAAAATTGAAGCCTTTTTCCGCCGATGCCACTTCATTACCACCCATTTACTTCACAGCCCCATAGTCAGTAAGGTTCACTGAACTGTAATTTTAGAAATACATCTGGTAGTCCACTTGTCCATTTTGGCGATGAGCTGCTTAATTCTAGTGTGTAGGAACACCATCACGCATTTTCATAGCTGAGGTTTACCTCTCATATCAGTGGCCTGTGGCGCTTCTCAGTTTCCACATCACTTATTTGTAGTGGTGCCATTTGTCCATCTCACAATACACTTTTACCACAGCAGTATGCGCACAGCTCACAAACTGCCCAGTTTCAGAAATACTGTCATCTGTGGCCAAAAGCCAATAATCATCCTTTTTAGCAGCTTTTGTCATGTGTAGGAAGTGGTCATAATAATGTGACTCGAATATATATATATATATATATATATATATATATATATATATATTGTAAGGGATCGTACACACTCAGGGGGTCACATCACACATTTTCTTCATAAATGCGAGGTTTTCCAGGTCCAACTCTATTTTATTGGTACCAGCACTCAAGACAAAACAAATCATAAACCAAAATACCTGCCCGGCTAGGCTCTGGCTAGACATAGGTTTCCCTATCTCACCTTTAATAAGACGCTGTTCACAAGCAGCTTTTGTTGCGGCTTCCCTCAGCCGTCTGGGTCAGCCGCTTCCGGGCCGTGTCCGCCACACAAATTTAGAGTCTCGGGAGAGAACCGGCTATACGTAGCCTGTGGTCCCCTTCAGCCCACCTGGCTGAGACCACACCAAGCCTCACTGGCTTCACCCTCTCTTAGGGTCAGTGCCTCTCCCCAGACTGACACACTGGAGGATTACTTATTCCTCCCAGATTACACCAGCTGGCCTCACCTGGGATCTCCTCAGGCCAGAGAAAAGACATGCCCTGGAATTGGGTGGGTTGGAAAGGTCCCACTGCCGACCTACCTTCCCAACCCAAATAAAATCCAGCCCAGCCATTACTATCAAAATAGCTCCAGCAACTAAGTTTGCTGAAGCCAGCACCGTCTACCTGGATTTTATTTATCTCACCCAGTTGAGGAACCTGAGTGAGATATACACCCCTTCCAGCTTTCCAGTACACATCACCACAATATATATATATATCAGTAAGTGCTTATGTGGTCACAATGTGGACAATGCAATTGTGTTCAACCCCAGAAATCTCAGGGCGTTTTCCATTCCCTGGCAGCCAGGTTCCCCTGGTAATGACACCACATGCAGCTGTATCTGTGTTCTCGGGATGAGGGTACAGATATTAAAATGGTGAAGCAGAGTTAGCTCCCTGCTTCACTATCCAGCCTGTGTCAAATGATGTGGTGCTAACAGGCAATATGAAGTGACATCATCAAACCTGCAGTTCCTGGCCACTGCAGCAGATCTGCAGTGTTTTTTGTGGGAATGTGGGCTAGGTAAGTACAGTGGTCCCTCAAATTACAATATTAATTGGCTTTCGGATGACCATTGTATGTTGAAACCATTGTCACTTGACTCCATAACTCTATGGAAAACTAATAATTGGTTCCGAAGGCCCAAAATGCCTTCTCAAGATAAAGGAAAATAAAGGTTTAAGAAAAATAAGCAATATAAGAAAAATAAGCAGATATGAAGACAGATAAAACAAGTCCTTACATATAAAAGTCAAGAGGAGATGCTGGAAGCAGTAAATCAGTTTCTATGGTGAGAACAGGGGATATTGCAGGGTCCTGCATAGCACACAGTGTACCAGAAAAATAAAATAGAGATGCCTTTAGCTGACGTCTAAACGAGTAGCTGCCCTGTCCATTGGATCTAACCCTGAGATATGGAATTTTTAATCTAGTTTCAACTTACAGTTGCTCAGGAAAGACCATTATATTTTGAAAATATTGCATTCTGAGGCCATTGTATTTTGATCACTGTATTAATTTTGGAGATAATAAAGGAGCATGCAATTTGGCCCCATTTTGTTTTGTGGGCACATAAGGAGGCATCACATTGTGTTGTGGAAACAAAGAGAGTCATCATATTATATTGAGGAACAAAAGTCACACCATATTGTGTTGGGTGCTTATAAGGGTCATATACATTGTTATAGGACAGAGCTTGGCAGTCTTATGAGGTAGAGCTTAGTGGTGCTACTTGGCGGATCTTAGCAGTGTTATAAGGACCTGAGAAATAACTTTGCTTTGGGGCCCAGAAATACCAAATCCCCCCGTGTATAGCAATAACATACAAATGCTGTGAAAAAGTATTTTCCCCTTGCATATTTCTTTAGTTTTTGCACATTTGTCACATTTAAATGTTTCAGATTGTTACAAATTTGAATATCAGACAAAGATAACTTGCATAAATTAAAAAATGCAGTTTTTAAATGATGATTTAATTTATTAAGGGAAAAAAAAGCTATCCAAACCAACCTGGCCCCATGTAAAAAGTAGTTGCCCCTGAAACCTAATTGGTTTCAAACTGGTTGTGCCAGCCTTGGCAGCAAGAACTGCAATCAAGTGTTTGCGATAACTGGCAACTGTTCTATGAGTAATGAACTGTTGTACTTCAAAACAGCCTCATCATTTTTTCCACTGCTAAATGGGACCCTGCCTTGCATTACATTTCTTCACAATCAAGGGCACCCCAAACCACCTCTGCACCCTTCCCATCTTTACACAGCCCACGGGAGAGCCAGAATAACAACTACAACCACCATTCTTCCTACTTTTACTCGTATCCTTTCCTTTGCTCTTGTGGGTACTCTGCATGTAGCAGATAGCATGTGTATCTTCCATCAGAGCATTGCAAAATATATATTTTTTTTCAAAGTTGTTTATAAATCACCACAAATCACAAATGTCAAGATAAATGCATAGGTAAGAAAAGACATTTATGTGTACGAGAAAAAAATCTTATATTGAATGTGGCTTAAAATATAAGAAGAGTTCCTTTCTCAACATATAATATTCTAAAATTGAAATTTTTAATTTAAATGTAAAACATATAATTTATAGTTAATATTGATGCCAGTCCATACCCCTGTAATTTAACAAAAAAAGGTCCAAAAACAGAGCCCGGAAACTATAGGCCGGTAAGTTTAACATTTGTTGTGGGTAAACTGTTTGAAGGTATTCTAAGAGATGCTATCTTGGGGTACCTCAATGAAAATAAGCAAATAACTGCATATCAGTATGGCTTCATGAGGGATCGGTCATTTCAAACCAATTTAATCGGTTTCTATGAGGAGGTAAGTTCTAGACTTGACCACAGCGAATCAATGGATGTCGTATATCGGACTTCTCCAAAGCATTTCACACTGTACTGCATAAAAGGTTAGTATATAAAATGAGAATGGGTAAGTAACTGGCTCAGTGATAGAAAACAGAGGGTGGTTATTAACGGCACATACTCAGATTGGGTCACTGTCACTAGTGGGGTATCACAGGGGTCAGTATTGGGCTTCAATATATTTATTAATAATCTTGTAGAAGACTTGCACAGTAAAATATCATTTTTTGCAGATGACACTATAAACTATGTTACTATGTTACACTAAACTGTGTAAAGTAATTAACACAGAAGAGGACAGTACACTGCTACAGATGGATCTGGATAGACTGGAGGCTTGGGCAGAGAAGTGGAAGATGAGGTTTAATACTGACAAATGTAAGATGATGCACATAGGAAGGAATAATGCAAGTCACCAGTACATACTAAATGGTAAAACACTGGTTAACACGGACATGAAAAAAGACCTAGGAATTTTAGTAAACAGCAAACTGTTTAGTAAGCTGTAGAAAGCTGTTAGTAAGCTGTAGAAACCAGTGTCAGACAGCTGCTTCCAAGGCCAATAAGATAATGGGTTACATCAAAAGGGGCATAGATGCCCGAGATGAGAACATAGTCCTGCCACTTTACAAATCACTAGTCAGACCACACATGGAGTACTGTGTACAGTTCTGGGCTCCTGTGAAGACATAACAGAGCTCGAGAGGGTCCAGAGGAGGGAAACTAAAGTAATAACTGGAATGGGTGGACTACAGTACCCAGAAAGATTATCAAATTTAGGGTTATTTACTTTAGAAAAAAAATGACTGAGGGGAGATCTAATAACATAGAAACATAGAAACATAGAAGATTGACGGCAGAAAAAGACCACCTGGTCCATCTAGTCTGCCAGGGGCTGGCTGGCAAATTTTGGCCTGGGGGGCAAGCACACAGCACTGGCCCATGTGTAGCGGCCCACCCTTAACCTGTTTAACTCCGCCTACCATAAAGCCGGTATAGGTAAAAGGCGGTTGCTGGTTGTGTTTTCATGTTGGATCCCAGATACAGAACATGGCTGAGTCCGTAGAAACAGCCTGATCATTAGAGGGACAAGATTTACCAACTCCTGAGCTGAAGAGACTCCATTGAGTACAATAGGGTCTGCTCAGGATGCTGCTCTTTTACCGGACAAAAAGGTTTTGCATGCAGAACTTTCTGTCGTACTTTTTGACAGAATCTGTGACAGCGACCCAAACGCAAATGTGAATGGATAGTATTAGACGTATAGCATCAGATGTATGTTTAACACACAAATACAAAGAACTAAGATCACTACATACACACAGCACCAGAACCAAATCTATAAGTCAAACATAGCACCAGAACCAAGTTCACTGGATGAATACAGCACCAGAACCAAACCTATAAGTCAAACACAGAACCAGAAACAAGTTCAATGGATCAATACAGCACCAGAACCAAATCTATAAGTCAAACACAGCACCAGAACCAAGTTCACTGGATGAATACAGCACCAGAACCAGGCCCATATGTCAAATACAGCAACAAAATCAACAAGAAATATAGCACCATAACAAAACCCATAAGTCAAATACAGCACCAGAACCAAGTTCTCTACATAAATACATCACCAGAACCAAGTTCTCTACATAAATACATCACCAGAACCAAGTTCTCTACATAAATACATCACCAGAACCAAGTTTTCTACATAAATACATCACCGGAACCAAGTTTTCTACATAAATACATCACCAAAACCAAGTTTTCTACATAAATACATCACCAAACCAAGTTCTCTACATAAATAGATCATCAGAACCAAGTTCTCTACATAAATACATCACCAGAACCAAGTTCTCTACAGAAATACATCACCAGAACCAAGTTCTCTACATAAATACATCACCAGAACCAAGTTCTCTACATAAATACATCACCAGAACCAAGTTCAATACATAAATACATCACCAGAACCAAGTTCTCTACATAAATACAGCACCAGAACCAAGTTCTCTACATAAATACATCACCAGAACCAAGTTCTCTACATAAATACAGCACCAGGACCAAGTTCTCTACATAAATACAGCACCAGAACCAAGTTCTCTACATAAATAAAGCACCAGAACCAAGTTCTCTACATAAATAAAGCACCAGAACCAAGTTCTCTACATAAATAAAGCACCAGAACCAAGTTCTCTACATAAATTCAGCACCAGATTTTAAAAGTTCAGTACAGATACCATCTGAGTAGTCAGGTCAGCCCTCGCCATATGACCTTGTGACAGCTCCCAGTATGGCCTGAACAAGCGTAAAGGGATGCTGGAAGTTGTTAATGTGCCAAACAGCATGCTACCGCCCATCATCAGCTGTAGATCATCCAGGTGACTACAGCCCTCATCATACACAGTAGCAGAATAATCATTTCCATTTAGTGACTTACAGGTGACGTCTCCTCATGAGTTCTTCTCCATCTGGTTCAGACCACCATGATGACTTCTCCCGTCCACTATTCAGCTCTGCAGATTTAGCCGAGAAGATTGTCTTCAGCTTCACGCTTTACCAACACATTGGCATCCTGCATACTGACACAGACTCATCTCAGTGCCACATGCTGTGTCCAGAATATAACAGCAGCATTAGTGCTACACACAGGGTCCCCTATAGTAGTGCCACATACTCTGTGCTCTCTGTATATAGTGCCACATGCTCTGAGCCCTATGTTTATAGTGCCACATACACTGTGCCCTCTGTATATAGTGCCACATACACTGTGCCCTCTGTATACAGTGCCATATGCCCTCTGTATATAGTGTCATATATACGTTTACCCACTGCATTTATTATACCTTGTACCTGACGTATCAGTACTCTGTGTGTATACTATGTATCAGGTGTGAGGTATAAAAGATGCAGTGTGTACAGATATGTGGACAGTCATACTGTATATTATGGTCACTGTGTGAGGTACGTGAGGTATTGGGGGTTGTAGTTAAGATTCCGTCAGTTTTAGGGATAGGATTAGCATTAGTGCTAGTATATTAGGGCCAGTATTAGAGTTAGAGGTCAGTATTGGGGTTAGGGGCCATTATTGGGGTTAGGGGCCAGTATTAGGGTTAGGGGCCAGTATTAGCATAAAGCTACATTCAGAGGACCGAAAGTGTTTAGCAGTCCCAAATTGTGGATCCGCAAAAAACGTTTTGCGGAACGCACAGTGCCAGCCCTATATAGAAATGCCTATTTTTGCGGACAAGAATAGAACATATGCTCTATATTTTTTGTGGGGCCACGGAACGAAACTACGGATGCGGACAGTGCATGGTGTGCTGTCTGCATCTTTTGCGGCCCCATTGAAATGAATGGGTCCGCACCCATTCCGTAAAATTGTGGAACGGAAGCAGACCCAGAAATATGGTCGTCTGAATGCACCCTTAGGGCCAGTATTAGGGTTAGAGGCAACATTAGGGTACATTCACATGATCATATTTCCATTCACTTCAATAGGGCCGCAAATCCGTAGTTCCGTTCCACGGCCCTGCAAAATAGATAGAGCATGACCTATTCTTGACCGCAATCGCAGACGAGAACAGGCATTTCTATCATAGGGCTGGGCATGTGCGTTCCACAAAATCTGTCCGCACACGGCCATTATCCGTGTTTTGTGGATCCGCAATTGTGGACCACAAAACAAATATAGTCATGTGAATGTAGCCTTAGGGTTAGTGGTCAGTATGGTGTAGTATTAGAGTTAGAGAAAGTATTATGGGTCAGTACAGTATATTAGGGTTAGCGGTCTATATTAGGGTTAGGGACAGCATTAGAGGTCAGTATTAGGGTAGGGGTCAGTACTAAGGTTAGGGATGGGACAGGGCCAGTACTAGGGGAGTGAGATAGGGCCAGTATTAGGGGTCAATACTAGGGGGTCAGGGGCCAGTATCAGAGTTAGGGGTCCAAGGTTAGAGGTCAGTACCAGAGTAGGGCGGGCTGGTCTGAGGGAGGCGCGGGGCCCCCCATGAAATCATTGGAGCCGGGGCCTGGAGCAGTAGCTCCAGATGCTCCAATTATAATCCGGCCCTGGTTGGGCGGTCGGGAAGGGGTTAAAGAAGGAGGCCCCTTGTAGCAGTAAATGCTGGTCAGCAGGCGGTTTAGTGTGGAGGTCTGTGGGGACATTGTAGAAGTCTGTGCTTATCTCTATCCACAGCTCCAAGCAGACAGAAGAACGTCAGTGGATAGTGAAAAAAAAGTGAAAAGTTAATTTTAAAAAGTCGGATAAAACTATTTTTTTTTGTTTTAATTGAAGACAAGAAAACCAGCAGATTTCACCTCTACATGTACAGTAGAAGATATCAGGCAGGGGAGACGTGATTACTAGGATTGTATGGGATTGTATGGGGGGGTGCTATTGTGTGAGATTGTATGGAGGGGGGAGGCTGCTGTGTGAGATTGTATGGAGGGGGGCTGCTGTGTGGGATTGTATGGAGGGGGGCTGCTGTGTGAGACTGTATGGAGGGGAGGCTGCTGTGTGGATTGTATGGAGGAGGGGGGGCTGCTGTGTGAGATTGTATGGAGGGGGGAGGCTGCTGTGTGGGATTGTATGGAGGGGGGGGCTGCTGTGTGGGATTGTATGGAGGGCGGAGGCTGCTGTGTGGGATTGTATGGAGGGGGAGGCTGCTGTGTGGGATTGTATGGAGGGGGAGGCTGCTGTGTGGGATTGTATGGAGGGGAGGCTGCTGTGTGAGATTGTATGGAGGGGAGGCTGCTGTGTGAGATTGTATGGAGGGGAGGCTGCTGTGTGAGATTGTATGGAGGGGAGGCTGCTGTGTGAGATGAATGGAGGGGAGGCTGCTGTGTGAGATTGTATGGAGGGGAGGCTGCTGTGTGAGATTGTATGGAGGGGAGGCTGCTGTGTGGGATTGTATGGAGGGGAAGCTGCTTTGTGGGATTGTATGGAGGGGGGGAGGCTGCTGTGTGAGATTGTATGGAGGGGGAGGCTGCTGTGTGGGATTGTATGGAGGGGGGGAGGCTGCTGTGTGAGATTGTATGGAGGGGGGAGGCTGCTGTGTGGGATTGTATGGAGGGGGGGCTGCTGTGTGGGATTGTATGGAGGAGGGAGTCTGCTGTGTGAGATTGTATGGAGGGGGAGGCTGCTGTGTGGGATTGTATGGAGGGGGGGAGGCTGCTGTGTGAGATTGTATGGAGGGGGGAGGCTGCTGTGTGAGATTGTATGGAGGGGGAGGCTGCTGTGTGGGATTGTATGGAGGGGGGGGGGAGGCTGCTGTGTGGGATTGTATAGAGGGGCTGCTGTGTGGAATTGTATAGAGGGGGGAGGCTACTGTGTGGGATTGTATAGAGGGGGGAGGCTGCTGTGTGGAATTGTATGGGGGGGGCTGCTGTGTGGAATTGTATGGAGGGGGGCTGCTGTGTGGAATTGTATGGAGGGGGGGCGCCCCATTACAAATACTTTTGCCATAGGCAAAAGTTTTTTTTATCATGGGAGGTACCCCTAAAGGGCAGTGGTCTCAGCTGCTGGAAGAAAACCTTTAATGGAGGGTGTCCTCAGCCTGGGACTCTGGGGATCAGTGGAAATCACATATGAGGGGGGTCATCAGAGGCTTATTCACTGTACCCCTTTCCCTGTATTCTGGTTGGTGAACAGAGGGGGTTCCTCAGCTTGGGGTTAGCAAGAGCTTCAGGGGTAGGGGTACAGTGCAGTGATTATTACTGCCCCCTGGTGATGTTAGCTTGGGACTCAGAGGGTCAGAGGAAATCCCTGGGGGGGGTTTCAGAGGTTTATCATTTGCTGCACCCCCTACCCTGAAGCTATGGCTAGTTAATAGAGGATGGTCCAATCTATTAACCAGCCATAGCTTCAGGGATTGGGAGTCTTAAGCTGACATCATGGGAGAGGGGGGGTCAAATACTTGTTATTCACTATACTGTACACTATTCACTATTCTGGGGGGCTCAGCAGGACATCACTGGGGGGGGAGGGGCGATTTTCAACAGCCCTGGCACAAACATCAGTCATGCTGTCTCCTACCTTGTCTTGGTCACTTAGCAGACTGTGCAGGCTGTCCCTCCTCCACTTCCTGTGAGGCTCTGGATGGATTACAGGACCAGCGGATCACAGCAGGGGCAGACCAGCAGGCAGATTACAGAAGGAGCTCTCAGTTCCCAGCTCCGTGCAGGCCAGCCAGCAGCCTGCTAGCAGCGTTACCATGTGGGTCTCTCTCTCTCTCTGTCTTCCCTCTTGGAGGGCTGTAGCTATAAAATGGCGGGTTCTTCTCCTCTCTGGTGGCGCCAGGGAGGAGCACAGGCAGGTAAACTTCCGGGCATGATCTAGCTGACGTGCCTACGCCACAGTAGCAGAGTCAGAGCCGAGGCTGCAGCATCCTACTAAGCAGCCGCGGCTCTTCCCTAGTACTAGTTAGCGGCCGCGTCCCCAGGGGCGTAGCTAAAGGCTCATGGGCCCTGGTGCAAGAGTTCAGCTTGGGCCCCCCGCCCCGCCTAATATAGCGCCCCATACCTCTTATATCCAGTGACATCTCCTCGGATGTAGATCTTCTCTTTCCTCATCTTCTCCTTTCAGACCAGACGCCATTTTTTCAGCCATTTCTCATCTCTGCAGTTTGACAGAAAAAAAATCTTAGTTTACTACTTTTCCATCATCCTCCCGTCTTCTGGACAAATCATCCTACCACCTCCAGTACTGTGCCACTAGTACCACACAGATAGTGCCCTTCAATAATTATTGGCACACAGTGTCCTAAAATAACTGCGCCCAGCAAATAGTGTCCAGTAATAGTGTGAACATAACGTCCCCCAGAAATAACTGCGCTGATACTGTACCAGGGTGCCCCATACAGTAATAGTGCCCCCCACAGTACTAGTGCTCCCACAGTAATAGTGCCACCCACAGTAATAGTGCTCCCACAGTAATAGTGCCCCCCACAGTACTAATGTCCCCACTGTGCCCCAGAAGTAATAATGCTTCCTATGTGCCAGTAAGAAGTGCTCCCCACCCATAGATGCCCCCCAAATTATGTGCCAGTAAGAAACGCCCCAATAATGCGCCAGAAGTTCCCCCCATTGATTCCCCCCCAAAATCATGTGCCAGTAAGAAATGCCCCAGTGCCCCCATGTGCCAGTAAAAATGCCCCCAGTGCCCCATGTGCCAGTAAAAATGGCCCCAGTACCAGTAAAAATGCCCCCAGTGCCCCCATGTGCCAGTAAAAATGCCCCCAGTGCCCCCATGTGCCAGTAAAAATGCCCCCAGTACCAGTAAAAATGCCCCCAGTGTCCTCATGTGCCAGTAAAAATGCCCCATGCCAGTAAAATGCCCCCAGTGCCCCCATGTGCCAGTAAAAATGCCCCCAGTGCCCCATGTGCCAGTAAAAATGCCCCAGTGCCCCCATGTGCCAGTAAAAATGCCCCCAGTACCAGTAAAAATGCCCCCAGTGCCCCCAAAAATGCCCTGTGCCAGTAAAATGCCCCCAGTGCCCCCATGTGCCAGTAAAAATGCCCCCAGTGCCCCCATGTGCCAGTAAAAATGCCCCATGCCAGTAAAATGCCCCCAGTGCCAGTAAAAATGCCCCCATGTGCCAGTAAAAGTGCCCCCAGTGCCCCCATGTGCCAGTAAATTGCCCCCAGTGCCCCCATGTGCCAGTAAGAATGCCCCCATGTGCCAGTAAAATGCCCCCAGTGCCCCCATGCGCCAGTAAAAGTGCCCCCATGTGCCAGTAAAAATGCCCCCATGTGTCCCTAAAATGCCCCCAGTGCTCCCAATTGAGCTCCGGTCGGTGACTGCTACAATAAAAAAAAACAATTAACACTTATACTTACCTCCAGCAGCGATGCGATGCAGGCCTCTTCCGGCCTGTGTCCCGCGCTGTACGGCTCAGGCGGCGCGATGACGTCATCGCGCCGCCTGAGCCGGCCTCTGATAGGCTGCAGGTCCAGTGCCTGCAGCCTATCAGAGGAACGGGCAGGGGAGACGCCTCTCCCTCCCCTGCCCCAGTACAATACAGGCATCTGTATCGCCGTCCTGAGGACGGCGATACAGATGACTATGGAGATGAGCGCTTCCATAATGGAAGCGCTCATCTCCCTGAGTCCTCCCCTGTAGCTGTAGTAAGCGGCTGGCTGTTGCCCAAATTTACTGAGGAGGGGACCGGCCCGGGGGGCAAACGGCACCCTGCCCCCCGGCCAAGTCCGCCACTGTAGTCTGCCCTTTTATTATTCCTTTATTGTTATCTTAGGATAGATACATGTTTATCCCAGGCATGTTTAAATTCAGTTACTGTGGATTTATCAACCACCTCTGCTGGAAGTTTGTTCCAAGCTTCTACTACTCTTTCAGTGAAATAATATTTTCTAATGGTGTTCTTGATTTTTACCCCAACTAACCTCAGATTGTGCCCCCTTGTTCTTGTATTCAGTTTCTTATTAATAACCCTTCCCTCCTGAACTTTATTAAGTCCTTTAACATATTTAACGGTTTCAATCATGTTCCCCCTTCCTCTTCTATCCTCCAGACTATGCATATTAAGAACTCTGAGTCTTTCTTGATAAGTTCTATGGTTTAGACCTTCCACCATTTTTGTGGACCCGTTCTATTTTAGCAATATCCTTTTGTAGGTGAGGTCTCCAGAATTGAACACAGTATTCCTGTCGCTGCAGTAACAAACCTTGCAGGTTTGATATAGCTCCTCTTCGCCAGCTTCCGGTAGTACTTAAAAGTACCAGCGTGCGGAGACTAACAAGCCCCCCGGTCTTCACCAGAGCCCGCTGCAAGGCAGGATGGATTTGGCTGCCGGGGGCTTGCAGGTCGCTTAACCTTACCGGGAAGCGGTTAGCTGGGGTAGGTGCAAGGCAAGTAGTGCAGAATCTAGCCAAAGTCAGGATACACAGGAGTCAAGGCAGATGAGGACAAAACGCTGGAGTACTTGGAAAGGACCTGATACTCTGGCACCAGTTGGTGCTCAGAAAGAGGCCTATATAGGCCATCCCATTAGATCATGTCATGTGACCTCTGGGGGAAGTTCCAGCAATTACCTGTAATACTATTGACTGGACACCAGAGGGAGTTGCAGTGTGCAACCTGCATTCTGACCACTGGAGGCCACCAGAGTGCCGGAAATGTTGGTGCTGGCAGACACGCTCTCACTGCTGGGATCGACATGAGGGCTGCTGTGGAGATTGCCAGGGGCAACGGCTTGGGACTCGAGGCGAGTATAACGGCGCTTTTCGCTGAATAAGGACAGTACCCCCCTTTTTAGGGGTGGACTCCGAACACCCCAAATTCACTTTCTGAGGAAATTTTTTAAAAAACCTTCTTAGAAGTTGGGGAGCGTGTAAGTCCTCCTTCTTCACCCAAGTGCGCTCCTCTAGACCATACCCCTTCCAGTTGACGAGAAAGTAGAGAGTTCCCCTAGACATTTTGGAGTCTAGAATTTCATCTACCTCGTATTCTTCTTGATGCTCCACCAGAACTGGGTTGGGAGCGTGGCGGATGAGTAGAACCTATTGAGGACAACTGGCTTCAAGAGTGATGCATGGAAAACGTTGGAGATACGCATGGTTGGTGGCAGGGAAAGTCGATACGTCACGGGATTGATAACTTGGGATATGGAGTAAGGACCGATGAAACGGGGAGCAAACTTCATCCTCGTACTCGGAGTCTGATGTA
>ONZH01023210.1:0-30582 GCA_900303285.1 Rhinella marina
AAAATCTGGATTCGCTTAGGAGTACGAAACATGGAGGATTTGATACGAATCTACGAATCGGCGAATAGATTCGCTCATCTATACATATATTGTTCCTGTGAATAAACCAGTGATAGGTTTTAGCAAAAAACTCACTATTCTCAATATATTGAGGCCTTATTATTATTGTTATTATTATTATTATATGATTTTATATTATTTATTATAGTATAGGCTTTTATTATGGTTTTAAATAAGAGAGAAAAAATATAACAGAAATAAAACTTTTGTCTCTCCTGGGACTTGAACCTAGGATCTTAACATGCATGGCAAACCACAATACCATCAAGCTATAGCATGACCACACAGACATATAAGTTTTTTATATGTTTAGAAGCTATCGCATATTACTGGTGCCTTTCTAATAATATGTTGTGCCTGTGAATAAAGAAGTAATATGTATATTAGCTTTCTGAGAAGATCTCAATGTGGTGAAGCTATAGTACATAGTGTAAATTATATGTACATGCTAGGACACAGTTCTACCCTCACAGCCTGCTGTCTCGTCCTGTCAATCATGGGGACGGGGTGTATGGAAAGCAAGGGGTGTTACAAATTGGTGCTCAAATGATTCAGCCGCACTTCCTGGTGCTCCAGTTGTTCATTTGCATATGAATAAAACACAGATTTCTATGCAGCTATTTACTTTACAGACAAAAGAAAAGTATAATTGTAATCAGGATGATGTCCTAATAGGGTTGATCCTGGTGACAGAGCCTCTTTAATAAGGATACAGTCTATTAATATTAGCTACCAAGTGCAGTAGATAATATTCCCTCACACCCAGTGGAGAACTGGTTGCATGGTTCCACCTCAGGGGAGATGTGAGACTATTTCGCAGGGAAAACAGTAAGTTTTTCTGATAATGACAAAGGAGTTATTTAACTAGACCACTCTTTGCATCAATGTTCCCAACCTAATGAGCATAAACTAAGGATGGGGCCACTTATTGCCAATGAACGTTCCATCAAATACTAATTCCTGATAATTGCCCTATGTAAATGTGTGGCACGTCACCTGACAAACTAGCAAAACACTCATATAATACTCATGTAAGTGTAGCATCTGTTATGGGTAAACTGTTTGAATGTTTTCTAAGAGATGTTATCTTGGGGCACCTTAAAAAACCCCTTCCCGACCAGCGTCGTATATGTAATGCACTGGTGCGGTGCGGGGACATGACGCCCGCTCGCCCGTGCGGCAGGCGTCATGGCCGGCAAGTCTCTGCTGTTTCTAACAGCAGAGACTTGCCGCTACTTACCGCCATCGGTGGCGTCTTCTTGGGCCTTCTGATGCCGTGATCACACGTGATCACGGCATCAGGATGCGTCTGAACCCAGAAGCGTACGCTTCCGGGTGGTGTACAGACGCCCCGAGTGGCCAATCGGGGTGTCTGTACACCATATGAAAACTGTAATCCTCGCTGGTGAGGATTACAGTTTTCAAACTGCAATTCTTATTCTGGCCACTAGATGGCAGGCCAGGATAAGAAATGAGCAATTTTTGGATTTATCTCCATCTAGCAAATCCCTGATTGCTCATAAAGAAAAAAAAACACAATATATTAGCTCATATTTGAGCTTAAAAATAATCATAAAATTTTTTTAAATGTTAAAAAATATATAAAAAAATAAAAAAATATATAAAAGTTCAAATCACCCCCCTTTCCGTATAATTAAAAAATAAATACCTAAATAACAATAAATATAGACATCATGGGTATCACCGTGACTGAAAATGCCCGTACTTTTAAAATATAAAAAAAAATTCCAATACGGCGAATTGTGTTGCGGAAAAAAGCATCCAAATGGCGATTTGCAGTTTTTTGTCGCTTTTTTTTTCTAAAAAAAAGTAAATAAAAAGTGATCAAAAAGTCATACACACCCCAGAATGGTATCAATAAAAACTTCAGATCGCCCCGCAAAAAATGAGCCCTGATACAGCTCCGAACACATAAATACCAAAAAGTTATAGGGGTCAAGATATGAAAACAAAAAAAAAAAGAAAAAGGCCAACTTTATAATTATTTTATTACTATCAAAACTCAGGAAAAACTATACATATTAGGTATCGCCGGATTCGTACTGACCAGTAGAATGAAATTAACTGGTCAGTTTTAATGAACATCGAACGCAGTAAATAAAAAAACAGGAAAACTGTAGCGGAATTGTGCTTTTTTTGCAATTTCACCCGATTTGGAATTTTTTTCCCGCTTCCCACTACATCATATGCAATATTAAATGGTGGCGTTTGAAAGTACAACTTGCCCCGCAAAAAACAAGCTATACAGCTATGTGAACAGAAAAATAAAAAAGTTATGGCAGTATGAAGGCAAGGAGCGCAAAACGAAAACGCAAAAACGAAAAAACCTCCGGGGGTGAAGGGGTTAATGAAAATTAGCAAATAATGCCATATCAGCATGGCTTCATGAGGGATCGGTCGAGTCAGACTAACTTAATCAGTTTCTATGAGGAGGTAAGTTCTAGACTGGACTGTGGTAAATCAATGGATTTCGTATATCTGGACTTCTCCAAAACATTTGATACTGTACCACATAAAAGGTAAGTATATAAAATGAGAATGCTTGGACTGGGAGAAAATGTCTGTATGTGGGTAAGTAACTGGCTCAGTGATAGAAAACAGAGGGTTGTTATTAATGGCACATACTCAGATTGGGTCACTGTCACTAGTGGTGTACCACAGGAGTCAGTATTGGGCCCTATTCTCTTCAATATATTTATTAATGATCTTGTAGAAGGCTTGCACAGTGCAATATCATTTTTTGCAGATGACACTAAACTGTGTAAAGTAATTAACACAGAAGAGGACAGTACACTGCTTCAGACGGATCTGGATAGATTGGAGGCTTGGGCAGAGAAGTGGCAGATGAGGATTAATACTGACAAATGTAAGGTTATGTACATGGAAAGGAATTATACATTTCACCAGTACATACTAAATGGTAAAACACTGGGTAACACTGACATGGAAAAGGACTTTTAGTGACCAGCAAACTAAGTTGTAGAAACCATTGTCAGGCAGCTGCTGCCAAGGCCAATAAGATAATGGGTTGCATCAAAAGAGGCATAGATGCCCATGATGAGAACATAGCCCTGCCACTTTACAAATCACTAGTCAGACCTCACATGGAGTTCTGTGTACAGTTCTGAGCAATAGTAGACAATAGTATGCTGAGGATTCGTACGCCATTTGTACGCGCATGCGTACGTGTTCACATAAGTAGCGTACCTTTAACAGCTGTTCGTTCGTTATTAGTGCGCGAATGTTCGCTAAACACCACATAATAACGTATGATTTATACGCAGCTTCGGCGAATAGCTTAGTATGAGGTACAACTCTTTTGAAAAGTTTGACGAACATTCGGCAAAGCGAATTTTGGATGATTTGCTCATCTCTAGTTACTATGTTACAAAACTCTCCTATCATTTTTTGATTGAGGTTTCTTATGCCTGTGCGGCTACTGTAAAGCAAACCTCTGAACTGCTATTACGGAGCGGAAAAACAGCTCAAGCACGATGGTTGCTCCTATGATCATCAAACGTGAGCAATGTGAGCAAGGCAACAATGTGATGGAATAGACATTTAGCACATTATAATGCATTACTACCATAAAACTAATTGATAACATTAGTCATGCTGCTCACCCATGAATTGAATAAAAATTGAATAATAAAACATGGCTGTTCGTTACAGTAATCGGTTACCCTCTCACAGCAATATAGTACGGTAAATCGATTTTATTTTTTTAATGAGTTTAATTAAATTTGCTTTTTGTTATAGTTAGTGCTCTTTACATTCTGGAAAAATCAACCTGAATAAAGACTTGTGGAAAATAGCTAACAAGGGGAGCGAAGGGACACCACACTTGTCATCATTGCATACAGAGACAAGGAATCCAAATGATCAGAAAATGTAAGGAAAAGCTTAAATAAAGACACAAAACTAGAAAGGCAACCAAGAGAAGCCCCAAGAAAAACACAACACAGAAATACATAGGAGGGATAATACCACAAATAAGCTAACATGCAGACTGCAGTGTAGACTGTAAGAAATCCTTGTCATTCTTGACACTACAGAGATTTCATTGCTAAAGGATTCCTAGATTGCAAGCCTTCATATGGACTATGAATTTAAAGTGTAACTGCCATTTTATTTTTATTTTATACTAGCAGAAAGACCCGGCTTCGCCTGGGTATATTTCATCTATGTATTTAATGTTTCTGTGTGTCATTGCAGAGAGAAAGTCAATGCAGCTGACAGAAATTGATTTTTACCTTCATTTTTTCAATCCCTATTGGCTGCGGAGTGGGAGGGGGTGTGGTTTAATAGGACATGGGGGGGGGTTAAGTCCTTCATTTCAGGGTGGCCTGAATTATAGGTTAATGCCATGGTAATTTGAGGACACACAATGGGTAGCAGTGGAAGAAAACATTGCTTTGCGCGGGTATATTTAATCTATTTCATTTAATGTTTCTGTGTGTCGTTGCAGAGAGAAAGTCATCCTCCCTCCCATCCCTGCAGCTGACAGATGTTGATTTTTACCTTCAATTGTTCAATCTCCATTGGCTGCGGAGTGGGAGGGGTCATGGCCTGACTGAGTCGGGGGCGTGACGTTGCAAGACCTGGGGCGGGGTTTTAAGTCCTTCTTTTGATGGTGGCCAGAAGTACAGGTCGATGCCATGGTAATTTATGAGGACACGCCATGGGTAACAGTGGAAGAAACCATTGCTTTGCACGGGTATATTTAATCTATTTCATTTAATGTTTCTGTATGTTGTTGCAGAAAGAAATCCAACTTCCCTCCCACCCCTGCAGCTGACAGAAGTTGATTTTTACCTTCATTTTTTCAATCCCCGTTGGCTGCGGAGTGGGAGGGGGCGTGGCCTGACAGAGTCGGAGCGGGGTTTCACGAGATCTGGGGCGGGGGTCAGAGTGGCATGAATTACAGGTCGGTGACATGGTAATTTATGGGGACCCGCAATGGGTAGCAGTGGAAAAAAACATCTTTTATTAGTACTGAATGGTCGTAGTCTAAAATTAGTCAATTTCATCTACGATTTTTGTGTGTCGTTGCAGAGAGAAATTCACCCTCCCACCCCTGCAGCTGATTTTTTTCAATCCCGATTGCCTGCGGAGTGGGAGGGGGCGTGGCCTGGCAGAGTTGGGGGTGTGGATTATCAAGATGCTTCGAACGGTTGTAGTCTGAAATTAGTCTATTTCATCTAAAATTTTGTGCTTCATTGCAGAGAGAAATTCATCCTCCCACCCCTGCATCTGACAGAAGTTTATTTTTCCCTTCATACTTTCAATCCCTTTTGGCTGCGGAGTAGGAGGGGGCATGACCTGACAGAGTTGGGGGTGTGGCTTAGCAAAGCGCTTCGCATAGGTGATTTAATCTATTTCATTTAATGTTTCTGTGTGTCGTTGCAGAATGGCTGCAGAGTGGGAGGGGGCGTGGTCTGACATAGTTGGGGGCGTGACTTAGCAAGACGATTCGAACAGTTGTAGTCTATAATTAGTCTATTTTATCTAAAATTTTTCTGTGTCGTTGCAGAGAGAAATTCACTCTCCCTACCCCTGCAGCAAACAGAAGTTTATTTTTACCTTTATTTTTTCAATCCCCGTTGGCTGCGGAGTGGGAGGGGGCGTAACCTGACAGAGTCGGGGGCGTGGATTAGCAAGACGCTTCACATGGGTGTATTTAATCTATTTCATTTAATGTTTCTGTGTGTCGTTGCAGAAAGAAAGTCAACCTTCCACCCATCCCTGCAGCTGACAGAAGTTGATTTTTACCTTTATTTTTTCAATCCCTGTTGGCTGCGGAGTGGGAGGGGGCGTGGCCTTACAGAGTCGGGGCGTGGCTTAGCAAAGCGCTTCGCATAGGTGCATTTAATCTATTTCATTTAATGTTTCTGTGTGTCGTTGCAGAATGGCTGCGGAGTGAGAGGGGGCATGGCCTGACAGAGACGGGGCGTGGCTTAGCAAAAGGCTTCGAACGGTTGTAGTCTATAATTAGTCTATTTCATCTAAAATTTTTGTGTGTCGTTGCAGAGAGAAATTCACCCTCCCACCCCTGCAGCAAACAGAAGTTTATTTTTACCTTCATTTTTTCAATTCCCATTGGCTGCGGAGTGGGAGGGGGCGTGACCTGACAGAGTCGGGGGCGTGGATTAGCAAGACGCTTCGCATGGGTGTATTTAATCTATTTTATTTAATGTTTGTGTGTGTTGTTGCAGAAAGAAAGTCAACCTCCCACCCATCCCTGCAGCTGACAGAAGTTGATTTTTACCTTTATTTTTTCAATCTCTGTTGGCTGCGGAGTGAAAGGGGGTGTGGCCTGACAGAGTTGGGGGTGTGGCTTAGTGAGACCTGGGGCGGGGGTTTTAAGTACTTCTTTTAGGGTGGCCTGAATTAAAGGTCAATACCATGCTTATTTATGAGCCCACGCAATAGGCAGCAGTGGAGGAAAACATCTTTTATTACTACTGAACTGTAGTAATAGAAAAACACATAAGTTATATTTATGGTAACCGGAATACCTTTAACAGTGTCAGTGAATAGAAATGGATGAGATCCTCAGCTGCTGATAATTACCTGGTTGTTATGAAAACCTGCCCTCCCTGTGTGTGGCTTTGCAGAGAATGGCAGTTGGAGTTTAAAACCAAAGTTCCCAGTTGTAATGTTGGCTAATGGAGATCATATTTTGGGAATATCTCAGGAACGGTATGTCCTAGAGAGATGAGACCTGGTCTAAAACCTTCCCGGACACCTGATGTACCTGTGTGCCGAATTTGGTGAAAATCGGTCCAGTAGTTTGGTCGCGCATAGAGAACAGACAGACAGACAGACAGAAACTCATTTTTATATTATTAAGAGATAAATTTATATATTTATATATAGGGGCAGTGATGCTGACTATTTTTGCAATATATTTTAATTACTGAAATCATTCATTTCTATGAGAAAAATAGCTCTAAAGTGGCCCATTTTGAGCCTTAGCAACGCTCCTCTGTCTGCGTTTACATAACACAGTCAGTGTTAACAAGTCTCCACTATTGTGTAAACATGGGCTCCTGGTCCCTCTCCCCTGCCCTGCGTTTTCCCTGACAGTCACTGTCGCTGCCCCTACCTCCAATTCTTTGGCTACAGGTGCAACTATTACCACCACCATCAACACAGGTATGCATGGGGTCACCAGCCTCCACCCCAACCTACTCCACAGGACAGCCCAAACAGTGAAGGCTCTCACACAAGTCCTCAACAGGGAGACTCTCTTGACTATCTTCCATAGGGCTTGGTGGAGTTTTCTTGTCAATTCTTAGGAAAAATGAAGGCGCACCGCTAGGAAGGGGCAGTGAAGACTGAGAAGGACTTTACTGAAAGCCTTCTTTGGGGCTGCGAGGAGGAGCAGCAGGAAGAACTCTGTGACCCCTGGCTCCATGGCACGGTGTCAAACTCTGAAGTCACCTCCATGTCATCCTGCAGCAACCAAGAGGAGGAGAGAGCCATCCAATCCACAAGCTCATCCTAATTTATCTCCGTGTTCATGAGTGTGCAGTTCAACAATATTCATAGCTAATCTGTTCTGTTAGCTCTAGAGTTACTGTGCGTCAGTATTACAGGCCACTCTTACCAGCAAGACTAATTTATTGCTGTGTACATAATTGTACAGTGCACCAATATTCATACCTAATCAGTTCTGTTAGCTGTAGAGTTACTGTGTGTCAGTATTACAGGTCACTGTTACCGGCAGGCCTAATTTATCGCTGTGTACATAAGTATACAGTGTACCAATATTCCTAGATAATCCATTCTGTTAACAATACAGTTGTTATACACTATGGCCAACAGACAGTTGCCTGCGCCCTCCAAAAGAATGGGTAGTGGCAAAAATGATGCCTTAGCCGGCACAAGTAGCAGCAGAAGAAGGGGTGCTGCTAGCGGAGGTTGTGTTTTAACCAGCAATACAGCTGTACTAGAATAGTTGACTGTCCTGAACCTGCATCTTGCTTTTGCTGCCCTTACTTGTCCTGAACCTGCCTCTTGCTTTTGCTGCACCATCTTTTAGGCAAGTAATGGTAGCTGCCTGCTCTGCTCCACTTTACCGCGATGATAACCTTTGTGAGGACAGTCAGCAGACTTGGAGGAGAGGTCATTTGCAGACTCCTTTAGGTGTGTTACTACTGATGATGACAGTCGGGTGGGAGCACATATTGTGAGAGGTCAGAGATGTGTGAGGGTAACACAAGTGACTAGTAAACATGTAGATGATGTAGCTGGTCACACTTGGGAGCAAAGTGAAGAAAGCCATCGTCACCATCAGGGGGTGAGGGTGGCAGCATGCCTGTGAGACAGCAGGGAGGAAGCAGTGGGAGATCTGAAGCCAAACGTGGGAGGGGTACACTGTCTGCTACTAGGAGGCTACCTGTGAGGACCACACTAGCAGTCCATGGGTTCATAAAATAAGAGGCAAGCAGGCATCACGTAAGTACTGGAGGGAAAATGGGATACTTGGCAGTGTGGAAATATGGATGTTTTTGGCATGATGGCCCTGCTAATTTTGTCACGATGGCCCTGCGTCAAGATATGGAACGTCACCATAAAGTGGCATGGTAAACCATGCCACTCATTTAGTGTTACAGCCTGATGCAGCAACTGCTGCATCTCCCAGCGTCATGCACCCCCTCTCCAGCAGTCAAAGCTTGTTAATGTCATTCACTCCCATTGACTTCAATTGTCCTGATGCTCCTTCTCCTCCTCGTCACTTGTTTCGACAGCAATCGATCACCAAGGAGATTGCAAAAAGACAGCAGTATGCATCCACTCGTCCAGTGGTGCAGAAGGTCAACGTTCACCTGGCTAAGTTGCTGATACTACAGTCCCTCACTTTCCATGTAGTTGACTCTGTACATTTCAGAGAACTGATGGCTTTTGCCCACCCAAGGTGGAGAAGTCCCACACTGACATTACTTTTCCCAAAATGACTTTCAATGTCTGGTAGAGTTAATGCTAGCGCTGATGTATGGAATTGTCATTCATAGTCCACTGGGTAAATGTCCCAGGCAAACCAGCAACTTGGCCACGTGACATGGTGTCTCTGCGTTTTAATCATGGGATTTTTGTGCCAATGTCCTCCTCTGCCTCCTCATTCAGCACCTTGTCCTCACCCTCCCCTCTAGGCACAGTTCACAATGGTCCTCCATCGTATCACCTATGCAAAGCTAAGCATTGTCGCATGGTTCTGCACCTTGTCAGCTTTGACGGGTGGAGCAACACTGGGGAGGAAATGCTCAATGTCATCAATAAAGAAATTTAATACTGTCTGTCTCCTTGTTAACTGGAGATAGGAACCATGGTTACTGATAACAGGAAAAATATTTTGTCTGCTCTACATCAGGGAGGCCTGACCCATGTACCCTGCATGGCACATGTCTTCAATCACGTTGTCACCTGGTTCCTCATGTATGTCATTGGGCTTTGAGAGCTGTTAAAAATGTCCAGGAAAATGCTCTTCCGCAACATTGCCTGATATGCGACGTTTCCACCCATTGGAACTCCATGTCCCATATATTAGACCAACTGCATGAGCAGAGAAAGGTGGTCAATGATTTCTTAATGCAGCAGATGGACCAGTTTACACCCATTGTAATTTCCAGCTTAGCCAGTGGTAGCTCATACGTGACACATGCTGTTTGTTCAGGCCGTTTGAGGAGGCTACTTTATTTGCCAGTCAGCAGAACTACGGGATGAATTATGTCATTCCACTGTTTCAAACAGCAGAGACCTAACGCTAATTACCGCGATCGGCATTATTGCTTTTAAGATGCTGTGATCAAGGGAGATCACAGCATTTAAATGCCCTGGGTCTTGCTGAAGAGGCTGAGAACATTCAAACTGCAATTCTTATTTTGGCCACCAGATGATAGGCCAACATAAGAAATGAGCAATAGACAGTAATAAAGTCATTTTGAAAATATATAATTGTTCAAAACTAAAAATTTTAAAATAGATTTTTTAGGCTCATATATGAGCTTCAAAATCATTACAAAAAATAAAAAAACGTAAAAAACATAAAAAATATAAAAGTTTAAATCACCCTCTTTCCGTATAATAAAAAATAAATACCTAAATAACAAAAAATATAAACATCATGAGTATCACTGCGACCGAAAATGCCTGTACTATTAAAATCTAAAAAATTTTTTCAATACGTATGTGGCGTAACGGAAAAAAGGGTCAAAAATGCCAATTTGCCATTTTTTTCATTGCTTCTCTTACCCAAATATATAATAAAATGTGATTAAAAAGTCACACACACTCCAAAATGGTATAAATAAAAACTACAGATTGTCCGGCACACAGCTCAGTAGATATAACTATAAAACAGTTATGGGGTTCAGAATATGGTGACGTAAAAAAAACACATTTTTTTTCAACGTTTAAATGTATTTTTACACTATTTAGACATTAAAAAACTATACATATGGGGTATCATTGCAATTGCACTGACCCAGAGAATGGAGGACATTGATCAGTTATGCCACAAACAAAACTCCGTGGGAACAAAACCTGTAAAACTGTGGCGGGCATTTTTTTCTAATTCCACACCATTTGGATTTTTTTTACTGCTTCCCACTACATTGTATGCCATAATTAATGGTTGCATTAGAAAGTGCAACTTGTCCCACAAAAAATAAGCCTTCATACAGCTATGTGAACTGAAATATAAAAAAGCTATGGCTCAAGGAAGATAGGAAAGAAAAATGAAAACGCAAAAATGAAAAAACCTCAGGTAATGAAAGGGTTAACCTACACTTCAATGGAGTACGGATGTCATTGTATTGACAACCATTTTCTCCAATTCCGTCTGAAATCCGTATTTACAGTATGCCAGATTTGAAAACACTGCTTTCAGGCAGATTGGCCTGGGTATACCTAATTTAGAGAGATTAGCGACAAATTAATTAATTTTTTGCCAAACTGCAGCAAAGCTGCCGAATCGAATTTCGCGGCCTTCTCTGTGTTTACCGCAGGCCCAGTGACGTCACGACTAGTATCACTGGCCTGGGCGGGGCTAATCTCTGTTCACATAAATGGAGCTTAGCCATGCCCAGGCCAGTGATAGTAGTCGTGACGTCACTGGGCCTGTGGTAAACAAAGAGAAGGCCGCGGCGCTCCTGCAGCGCTGCTGCCTTCTCAAACAGCTGATCGGCGGGGGCTCCGGGTGTCGGACCCCCGCCGATCAGATGCTGATGATCTAACCAGAGGATAGATCATCAGTTTTTAAAAACTGTAGAAACCCTTTAAATTGTGACCATGTGGATATTGAAAATACGTGGACAATTGGGGCATGACACTCAATTTTAACTTAACACAACTGTACATTGCTTTCACACTGCGGGTATTGCTGCAGTAATCATGCATATATGCTGCTTAATTAAATTGAAAGCACACCCTCCAAAAAAAATAAAAATAAAAATGAAACTGCATATGTGTGGAAACTGAAAATTCATAAATGAACGATTGAGGTATGATGCTTAATTTCAACTTAACAAACACAGGAAGATTGGTGCCACACCTTGGGTATTGCTGCAGTAGTCACACACACACAAACACACAGTGGACACTTAAGGCTTGACCCTTAATTTCAATAATCACACACAGTTAGATTGCTGTCACGCTGTGGGTATTGCTGTACTAATCATGTATATATGCTGCTTAATTAAACTGAAAGCACCCCTCAGAAATTTTTTTTAATTGCGACCGTGTGGAGAATGAAAATACATAAATGAATAATTGAGGTGTGATGCTAAATTTCAACACACACACACACATATATATACTGTATATATACATATATATACTGTGTATATATATATATATATATATATATATATATATATATATATATCTACAGTATCTCACAAAAGTGAGAAGTGAGTACACCCCTCACACTTTGATACAGTGTAAAGTAGAGTAGTGTACAGCTTGTATAAGTGTAAATTTGGTGTGCCCTCAGAATAATTCAACACACAACCATTAATGTCTAAACCGCTTACAACACCCTTACATGAAAATGGCCAAGTTGTGCCCAATTAGCCATTTTCCCTCCATGGTGCTATGTGACTCGTTAGTGTTAGAAGGTCTCAGGTGTGAATGGGGAGCAGGTGTGTTAAATTTGATCTTATCGATCTCACACTCTCTCATACTGGTCACTGGAAGTTCAACATGGCACCTCATGGCAAAGAACTCTCATAGGATCTGAAAAAAAGAATTGTTGCTCTACATAAAGATGGCCTATGCTATAATAAGATTGCCAAGACCCTGAAACTGAGCTGCAGCATGGTGACCAAGACCATAACAGCGGTTTGACAAAACAGGTTCCACTCAGAACAGGCCTTGCCATGGTCGACCAAAGAAGTTGAGTGCACGTGCTCAGCGGCATATCCAGAGGTTGTCTTTTCAAAATAGACGTATGAGTACTGCCAGCATTGCTGCAGAGGTCAAAAGGGTGGAAGGTCAGCCTGCTCAGACCATACACCAAATTCTTATTCAAATTGGTCTTCATGGCTGTCATCCCACAATGAAGCCTCTTCTAAAGATGATGCACAAGAAAGCCCGCATACAGTTTGCTGAAGACAAGCATGTCCTGTGGTCTGATGAGACCAAGAACTTATTTAGTTCAGATGGTGTCAAGCGTGTGTGGCGGCAACTAGGTGAGAAGTACAAAGACAAATGTGTCTTGTCTACAGTTAAGCAAGGTGGTGGGAGTGTCATGGTTTGGGGCTGCATGAGTGCTGCCGGCTGTGGGGAGCTACAATTCATTGAGGGAACCATGAATGCCAACATGTACTGTGACATGCTGAAGCAGAGCATGATCCCCTCCCTTCAGAAACTGTTACATGATGACCCCAAACATGCCTCCAAGACGACCACTGCCTTGCTAAAGAAACTGAGGGTAAAGGTGGTGGACTGGCCAAAGCATGTCTCCAGACCTAAACCCAAATTGAAGGTGGAAGAGCACAAGGTGTCTTAACATTCACCAGCTCTGTGATGTCGTGGTGGAAACTTGTGAAGCTCTAGTGGACTCTATGCCCAAAATAGTTAAGGCAGTGCTGAAAAATAATGGTGGCCACACAAAATATTGACTTTTTGGGCACAATTTGGCCATTTTCACTTAGGGCTGTATTCACTTTTGTTGCTGGCTGTTTAGACATTAATGGTTGTGTGTTGAGTTATCTTGAGGACACACCAAATTCACTGGTTCGCTCGTTCTTAGTAGAGACATTTTTTAAATTAATTTTATTCAGTGACATTTTCTGTGTTGTAGTCACTTACACAGTATATTTATTATTTAATACACTGCTCATGACTTTCTTTATGTCATTACTCAAAGAGCCCCTCTACCAGTATGAAATGTTTTAATTATACATAGTCATAGTCTATAATTGTTTTAACAAATTGTTTGTCCCCGTGCGTATTTGTAATAAAGGTTATTGGATCCATCCTACATAAAAGCTTGTGCTCACAATTAGGACAAAATAGGCTATGAGCATCTCAGTTGGAAGCATAGAGCTAAGCCAGATGGGACAGGACCAGAAGACAGAAACAAGTGACAATGCCAGGACCTAATGCCAAGCCTCAAAATTGTGATATATAATGCCAGGAATTAGAACCAGAAGTTGGACCATGAACATGCCTTGGTAGCAGGAACAATAATGGAATCTGAAAGTAAATGTTAGGGAGTATAAAATTCACTATTTGGATCACCGCCAGTGAGCCACAAACAAGGCAAAATGGACTTGGATGCTTGGGACCCAGGATATCTCTGTGGAGCTGATAGCAGAACACAAGTGTGGGCACACAAGCAGTAGACCTTTCAGAATGACCAAGGAGGTAAAAATAGGAGTATGCAAGCAGATTCAAAAAGACAAGAGAGACAAACACGATGAATGCAGTAAATGAGAGGTTAAATCCAGAGAAAAGCCAAAGTCAATTACCAGGGATAAGCAGAAGCAGCAGCCAAAAGGATAATCCAAAACCAAACCAGAATTCAAATAACCAGAGAAATCTGTAATAAATCACATCATATAGAGGCCTGAAAACCAACGGGCAATATTGATAGGAATCAGTTGTCTTAAAACCTTCACTTAGTTCTAGGATAGGACACAAAGTCAGAAACCTGATTGGCTCTGTTTCCAGTCACACTGACAAGTCCAGCAGCCAGGGCTTGTCTGTTTAGCATGAAACCCACCCAGTACAGCCCTGTATAGTGATAGGAGGTGAACTCCTGACATTATATCAGTACAACATGAGCAGTCCACAAGCATTAATAAGTACAATGACAAGAACTTGTGTTGAACAATGTAAGCCCTATATCAGACTATAGAATTTTAAAATTGCATATATGTGTCATGTTAAACAAATAAAATAGTATAAGAATCAAGAAAAATTTGAACACTGGGTTTGAATGAGAGGCTGCCAAAGCATAAAACAATAACTAGTGAGGAGTCAATAACCTCAAGTCTTCAAAAGATAGTTTAAAGGGGTTTTCTTAGATATTGATCACATATTTTTAGGATAGGTCATGAACAGCAGATTGGTGGGGGCCAAACACCTGCCATTCCCTCAATCAGTTGTTTCAGGTACCAGAGGACTACAGTGGGCCAAGCCAGAAACAGAAGGTTTCCACTGGTAAGTAGCTGTGCTGGGATACTGCAGCTCAGCTCCCATTAAGTCGCAGCTGGAAACTACACAGTGAACAGAACCTTCCATCCACTGTATAGTTGCTGGCACCAGTAACTGCTTGAAACAGCTGATTGGTGGTGGTCCAACTTCCAGCACCCCCACCAATCTGAAATTGATTACTTTTCCTGAGGAGTGGTCATAAATATCTATGTCCAGTAAACCCCTAAGGGTATATTTAGGGAATATGCACATGTCTCATTCATCTGAATAGGGCTTCCAGAATTCTATTTGCTTGCTGACAAAACAACTCCATTCAGATGAATGAAATAAACGGATTTTCAGTCACAAAATTTCTGCAACAAATCTGCCATGAGTGAATTCATCCTAATTTGAAAAAAACTGCCTCCACTAATACTACCACTGTGATGTAAGAATTTTATAGACAGTACAGTTTATTACAAGAAATATTAAATAAGTATGGTTAAAAAACAAAAATTTACAGTCATCAATACATTTTTATTGGATGTGGCACATTTTCTCTCACCATGCTTGCTGAGTGGGCGGGCTCTTCTTCATGTCAAATCAAACCTGTGTTGTGCACTGTGAGATGTCTTACACTACTGCCTCTTTTCCTCTGCATTCAGTATCAAATATTGCATACTGTATATTCATTGCACTACAACACAGTATGTTTACACCATCGGTGCATGCTCACTGCCATCTCCCTCCTCCCAGTGAGCATGGCCACTAGAATGCTCACCTGCCTTCCTGCTATATTTCCTAGGTACTCTGTGCACACTGGCATCCTCTTGTGCCTTCCTTGTGGGAATGCTGCTGGAGTAGCACTTCATACAGGCTGTGTCCTGCTTTTTGCCTACTCTGGCTCTCACTGCCTGTAGGGGACATGCTCCCTCCAGCTCTTAGAAGCCTAGACTCCAGCGCCCATGCTTTAAAGGGGATTTCCAAATGTTTTTTTTTTCTTGATCACCTATATTTCTTGAAGTGATTGGGACTGAGCACGATACCAAGCATAGCCGCTATACGTACGGCTCTGTGTTTGGTGTCGGACACCACCGATGAGATACTGATGACCTATCCTCTGGATAGGTCATCAGTATCTCATAAAACACTTGGAAAACCCTGTTACTCTTCCCCAGCCTATGACTTGCCACCTTTGGGTATTTAAAGTCAAATCTTTTTGACTAGAATGCCTTAAGCTCCTATGCTCCCTCTAGTGGTGACTGCAGTCACCCAGAACGTTATGTTTGAAATCTATGCCTATACATGGAACATTGTATCAGACAAATAGTTCTCTGGCTGCTTTACAGATATAAATAGAAATTAATCAGCACAAAATTCTGGACCTAGAGTGGACATTATGATAAAAGATGGAGCTTTACTTTAGAGTCAGCAATATTTTGGATTTTCTTTATACTTTTCCTTTCTTGGCTTTGGCGGAAAACAAAAATTGCACCAAATTGTTAGAAATGTTTTATAAATAGCTCAACACACACTGAGATAATGCAAGACTTCTAATTAGTTATGCCTCTTTTGTTGGCTGGATATAACCAGCACATGACATCTCTGTTACTATGGTAATCAAGATGCTGGATAATAAGTAACACCATAAAATGACGATTATGAGAAAATTATAATTTGTGCCTTCCTAGCTATAATGTAATACAGCTGCTTTTATGTTTTAATGCTCAGAAATAAGCCTTCCAGAGAGGAACAATAGTAGGACCAAATATGTTTAGAATAGTATTGAAGTACATGTTGTAGTGAAGTTACCTGGATTAAGGGCACTGTAACATGCATTCCCATGTATTTATTCTGGAACATGTATTGTTATGTCTCCGTGTTGTGCCATTCCCTTATTATTACTGCTAGAAGCTATGAATGGATTACTAGCAGTTTGCAATGAAGGTCCAGATGGGTGTTACCAATAGCAGCACTGATTGGATAATGTCAGACTGTGCAGGGACACGCTTCCAACTGGTAACGCCCATCTGGACCTTCATTGCAAACTGCTAGTAATTCATTTATAGCTTCTAGCAGGAATAATAAAGGAATGGTATTCATAAGAATATATGTTACTGAATTGCTATTAGAAGGACAATGAAAGCAGATGCTGAAATCGACATGTTGAGAGGTTACAGGTCCTACATTATAAACTGCAGGTATTAGATTTTTTGCATTTTTGCAATTAATGAAGTATACTAGAATAATAGCAGTGGCACAGGAATATCATAATGCACAATATAATTTAGAAGTATCTTGATAACTACAAAAGATTCTATTGTAACCTTGTCATATATTGTCATGAAGGTGAAAAAGCCCAATTCTGAATTATTTTTGGTAATTTTAAATGCATAGCCGCTAGAGTTATCCCAGGAAATTGTCCTTCCTATCATAGTGCTAAAGTCCGAATATAATTTCAGATCCAGAGTCTGTTGTAGAGGTATGTAAATCATTCTGCAATGTTGTCCAGTTCTGTTATCTGGATTAGATACTATCTTTCAGGAGGTTGAAATCAGTGACAGATCTTGTTGTTGCTGTGTTCTAGGGAACCACTACCCCCAGGTTTTCTGGGACCCCTTGTTGGAAAACACTAAGATAGAGTTTTGAACAGATTCCACTGTGCTCTAAGCAAAGGTAAGCCAGGCTACAACTCTAGGCATGGTGGATTGGTTTACAAGTATGTACTGCTATGAAAATCATTGAAATATATAATAAAGCATAAGTATACCTGCTGTCATGATTTTGTAAGTTAAAAATACAGCTGTCATTTACGTCAGTGCTAATGCCAGTGTTTCCTATTATACTGGAACTGTGACGACAGTGGTGTGCCATTAGTCGTGATTTACAGTATGTCACCGCTAATGCAGTTTTCCCTAGACAGTTGTCGTAATCACTAAGATTAGAAGTAAAAAATAGAAGCGTAATGGCTTACATCCTATGTAACCACATTGTGTAATTGAACATACAAAGAGAAAATAGCATTACAACAGAGCACATCTAGGTGACTAGTACAACAATGAGCTAAATGCAAGACTGAATAGCAGCAAAGTGTACAATTTTAATTTTAAGTTATTGTTAAAAAGGTGTGTCATATAGGTCCTGTACTAATCGATTAATCATGGATTACCACTAGGAAACCCATTAGCCTTCCCTTATCCCAACTTTGGCAATGCTGAACAAAGTGGTTAGTCATGTGGAGTTTTAACAGCTTCCAACACATAAAGGTGGGGCGAGTACGGGCAATAGTCCAGGATCGCCTTTGTGTTACTTCTAGATTTACTTCATGTCCCTAACCCTTTAAGTGCTGCATTTGAGGTGCAATATAGTATAATGTGTTGGGTATGGCTAAAATCAAAATCTTTATTCCTCGTTAATGCTAATTTAATTTTCACAAATTGTTTTAGCCCCTTAATGCATAATCACATTCACGTACATCATTAGTATTAAGGGGATATATGTAGTGAACTCACATACTGCGTTCTCTACATATATGGAAGTTGCCAGCTGTATAGTACAGCCAGCACTTGGCCACAATCATCAGGATGGGCGATGATACCAAACCCGGTCATTTAACTCCTCAGATGCTCCCCGCAGGATCTGTGGTGTTAGGCAGAAAGGGAGCTCCCTCTGCTTTCCGATCAGTGCCCCCACAACAAAATCGTGGGGTTCTGAGTGGTTGCCATGACAGCATGGGACCTTGTGAAGCTTCCAAAAAGTTGTGCCTGAGGCATAGCTTCTCAGGCAGGCTCAGAATCTCATAGACTGCAGTCCATGGGACAAGCAATCAGAACATTGCATGTTCAAGTTACAGTGTAAAAAATGAAAAATTAAAACATTTTTAAATTAAAATGAAAGACATAATCAAGACTTTCTATTGAGTTCCTCTCATTTCCGATTCCTGCAATGAGGAGAGAGAGTGCACTATGTAAGCTCTTCTTTCTCCTTTTTCTAGCAACTGGCTAGGGTCTCAGTACTCAGACCCCATTCAATGAAAACTTTTGAAATGGTACTATAACATATCAATACAATACAGAGCCAAATATTCTGAATTCATAGTGCCAAGATAGTATACCACTTAATCTCTCCTCATTGTGGAATAAGTTTACCACCATTTGAGGCTCCACCCTTAGCAATAAAGGTACTTAAAAGGGTTTTTCCGGGATTTTCATACTGACAACCTCTCCTGAGGATAGCCCATCAATATGACAATCCTGGAGAACCCCTTTAATGGAGGAACCACTCTGCTAACTTAGAATTCCCTAACAGGGTATTTCAAAATTACTTTTCCAGAGTGGCCCTCTCCCTCAATTCATCTTAATAGAGGCATAACCACTCATGCAGTCATTTCTCCATTCAAATTGCTGCAAGACACCTCCTGATTCTTGAGAAGAGGACCTCATTTGTTGAACCCCCTTTCCCCCAGGTTACAGGTAATGAACAGTAAGGTACACAAATGTCCTTTAAGAAAGGATGAGGCACCTCTTACGATTTGTAATCCTAATAGTTATGATAAGCAATGCTGAGTCATGTGCTTTATTGTGTTATGTTCGGCTTATTGACGGTGACCATATTGGGGATGTTCAATTTTAGTTTATAAATACATCAGTTTAAGTCCATAAAATATTGTTGATCCGGACACATGGTGAATAAAATGCTGTATGAAGGATGTCACCAAGCTATTCGCAGTGTGTAAGATAGTGTTTTCCACAACATTGCCCTGTTATTAATTCTAATATTTTTTTAACTGTCAGGGCGACAAGGTCAAATTTATCATGAACATGAAAAGACGACGGGCATGTGCAAGCAGAGGATGGAAAAGCTGCATTATTTAATTACTGAGTGCCTTTTATGTTTAGAACAATACACTGCAGTAAAGCAAAAAGGGTCAAAAATGAAATGGCACTTTATAAACTTGAGCCTCCTTGTTAATGTTCCAGGAAACCTCCTTCATTAGTGTAGTATGCTTTAGAAATAGATGCATTTCAATGGCTTTTAATTAGATTGAAATTGCAATGTCTGAATACATGGCTGTTCTTTTCTCTTGCACACGTGGACAAAATATTGGTATCATTTTGTTAAAGAAAGAAAAATCCACAGTAGTCACTGAAATAACTTGAAAGTGATAAAAGTAATAATAAATAAAAACAAACTAATGAATATGACCTGGCCAAAAATGATGGTATCCTTAACTTAAAGGGAGTGTTACCTAATCTGAGCCTTTTAGATCGCTCAAATCAGGTTCTAGACTTCTTTGCCCTCATTACAATGTTACCTTTATACCCCGCGACTGTGCCACCGGCGCATGCGCAGTCCAACTACCTGTTCCTCTGCCCATAATGGGCACACTTGCGGGACAAGTGTGGAGCAGTGCAGGCGCGAGATCTTTGAAGGGGGGGAGGAGGTAATAATAGAAAACGAGGGCGGGTCAGAGGGGTGAGATTGGTCTGGTTTTATGGGAACATCGCATAGGGGCCTAGGCATTTTTTTTTAAGATCTTGGCGAGGGACAGCACATATAAAGGTACCATTGTAATGAGGGCAAAGGAGTCTAGAACCTGATCTGAGCAGTCTAAAAGGCTCAGATTAGGTGACAGACTCCCTTTAATATTATGTTACACAACTTTTTGAGGTAACCACTGCAATCAAGTCTCAATGAGACTGCTGTACCTGACCACAAGTATAGTACTTTGGCCCACTCCTTGTGAGCAAACTGCTCCAGCTGTCTCAGGTGTGAAGGGTGTCTTATCCAGACTGTATGTTTCAGTTTCTTCCACACAGGTTCATTAGGGCTCATAGAAGGCCACTTCAGAATTGTCCAATGCTTTACTGTTAGTCATTCTTGAATGCTTTTAGTTGTGTGTTTTGGACCATTATCCTGTTGGAGGACCTATGACCTGCGACTAAGACTAAGCTTTCTGACACTGGGATGAGCATCTTGCTCCAGAATGCCTTGATATAAGATCTCATTGTACCCTGCACAGATTCAAGACATTCAGTGCCAGATGCAGGAAAGCGGCCCCAAAACATAGCTGAGCCTCCTCAATGTTTCACAGTAGGTAAAATGTTCATTTCTTTGTATTCTTCATTTTAGCGTCTGTGAACATAGAGCTGATGTGACTTGCAAAAATGCTCCAGTTTTGTCTCTTTTGTCCAGAGGTCTTTCTCCCAGGAGTTTTTTGTCTTGTCAGTTTGCATTTTGGCAGATTCCAATGTCGCTTTTTTATGATCTGCTTTCAACACCGGTTTCCTCCTTGGTCATCTTCCATTAAGTCCACTTTGGCTAAGATGGTGAAGGATGGTGTGATCTGACGCTTATGTTCCTTGACCTTGCAATTCACCTCTAATCTCTTTGGACGTTGCTGTGGGCTTTTTGGTTACCATTTGTATTATCTGTCTCTTCAATTTGTCCGCAATTTTCCTCTTGATGCCATGTCCAGGGAGGTTGGCTACAGTCCTGTAGACCTTTAATTTCTGAATAATATGTGAAATTGCAGTAATAGGAATATCAAGCTGTTTGGAGATGGTCTTATAGCCTTTACCTTTAACATGTTTGTATATAATTATTAAGAGACCTGTACTGTTTGTTAAGGCGTGCACGGGCATGTCTCTCCTTCTTTTGTGAGGCAGCATGTGCACACTCTCTATCTCCCCAGCTTATGGCTGGGTTGCAGGATGTATTTAAAGGCACTTCCTGACCATGCCTTCCTCCCCGGTGCTTTGCATCGGTATCTCTGACCACCAGGTCAGCTGCCACAGGCCTGGGGACTGCTCTGGAGTGATACCTGGTGACTACTCTAATGGCTCAAGCCTATCCTCACCATGAGAGGCTCTAGTGAAAAACAGGTAGTTACTTAGTCACGCCCCTCTAGGCTATAGTCGGTCAGTGGCGCAGTGGGTCCACACCTGCTTGTATAACATCCTGAGACAACTCTCTCCTTAGCTTTTTTTGGTCCATGTTCAGTGTGGTATACATCATAATGCCAAATGGCACAGTGACTACTTTTCACCTTTTAAATAGGCAGACTGATTAATTGCAAGTTTGAAGACACCTTTGATGCTAATTACAGGACACACCTTAGTTTAACATGCCCCTATGGTAAAATTATTTTCAATTTTTTCTAGGGGTACAATCATTGTGTCCAGGTCAGTTTTACTAGTTTGTTTTAAAAATTATTGTGTTGAACCACAATTCAAAAGCATTGTCTGATTTTCTTTAGTAGTGATGAGCGAGCATGCTCAGCCTAACTTACTGTTCGGCCGAGCATGCCGGCGCTCGTGTCCACTCGGTGTTCGGCCGAACACCGAGTGTACTCGAGCGCCATGCTCGAGTCCCCTCCCCGCACTAAGACAGATCTGTCATGACCCCGTTCGGTGTAACACAATAGTAAATGGATCCGTCCTCCATTGACTTTCAGTGGAGTTCATGACGGATCCGTCACCTTACCTTTCCCAGCAGCTCCCTCCTCCCTCCATTCAGGTGGCGCTGTGGTGAAACTTACCACTGTGCGTGCCGTCTTCCTGCTGGGACAGGTCGGGAGCTGCTGGGAAAGGTAAGTTTAACTCCCCCCTCAGTATCTGTGTCATGTTTTTTTTTTTTTTTTTGGGGGGGACCCGTGTAAACCAGACACCCTCCCCTCTTCCGAGCGGGAGCATTCAAGAACCCCCGAGTGCTCGACCAGAGCACCCGAGCACATGAGCACCTGGGTGCTCGATCATCACTATTCTTTAGCTGATGTTCAATAAATTTCTATTTATCACTTTTTAAGTTTTGACTTATTTCAGTAACCATTGTGGGTTTTTGTTTCTTTATAAGAAGGGTACCAACATTTTTGTCCATGTGTGTAGATTCATTGTAATCAATAGTATATATTTGGCGTATTAACGCCATTGTACGCATTTTTCATTCTCACCACTTCTAATGGCCCATAATAGCCCATAAAACTTCACCTTTAATATTTACTATCTAAAACACTCGAGTATCAACTCAGTTTATGGTGTATATAGAAATGAAAAAAATATGAATAATTAAAATTCACAGGCTAAAGAGACACTTAGCCTTTCAATGTCTCTCATATATTGGAGTATCAGGTCTCAGGCTGTGTATGCTGCGCTAGTATAGTTTCAACCTTATATCTATATTAGCCCACAGAGCCTTAATGATAGTATAATATCTGGACTCAAGGTGTCCTATTACAGGTTTTGTAACAGAGAAATATAACGCTATTGATCACTCCAAGCGCTATCGCAACCAGCCGCCTTCCTTACTCTCCCTTCTGCCTCTTAAACTGGCAGCGTCTCTCACCCTGAACTAAAATCATTTACACACTGCCCCCTGACATGTTTCACCGTGATCCGGCGTCTTCAGGGGTATGGGCAGTTGCTCAGCTGGTAGGCGGGACCATGTTCTTTTATGTCCTCTGTTTGTGACATCAGTTGGACTATACCTATCACCTCATAGGATTCCCTACTTACATCACACGCTGCTCCTCCATTTGTTCTCAGATATCGTTGTCTCCACCTCTCTGCTGACGCTCTCAGTTCGTCAGCCGCGCGAAATCTCGCGAGATCGCGCATGCGCCAGAACTTGGTGATATTTTTCATTTCATCTCTTTTACTGCGCATGTCTTGGGACTGAGAAAATGTTATCCACTATTACCATAGTCCTGCGCATGTCTGTCTAAATTCTATATTACACTGCAGCTCATATTCCTCTTTTGGTTCAAGTGATCAACTTAGACCACCTTTGTTTCTACACTGTATATACTTATATAAATCTAATATCTATTTTGTATATGTTATGTTATATATTAAAGCCTATATGCCATCTACATTAATACTTTATTCCAGTGCATATTATTCATTATTTTTATTTTAATTTTTTATTTCTTATATGTTCTCTTTAATATTTTATCTTTTCCGTTTTTGTAGTTTTAATTATTATTTATTTTTCATGTTTTTGTTATTATGTTTTAATTATTTTGAAGTTACCATTTATTGGTCATATTCATTGCTGCAGTGTAATTTTTTGGAGGGCACTATGATGCATATAGGGACCTATGATTGGTGATTCTCTCGTTTCTGAAAAATATTTTTCATTTATATATTATTCCTTGCTGTTTTCTACTTTAGTATATATATTATTCCTTGCTGTTTTTACTAGTGAGGGTCATACCTACCGTCTGTTTTTCTCATTTCTCTGGTTATAATGTACCTTTTTATTTTATTATTTTACTAAATCTTAATCTTCCACTTTCTAAATATTATTTCTTATTGGGTTGGGTGTTTCTCAAATAAATGAGGAATATGTAAAGCCTTCATTGAGGCCTTTAGGGCTGAGACTTCTCAGTCTATAAATCCAACGTGTCTCCTCTTGTTGGAGTCGTTTATCTAAGTCTCCTTGTCTTGGACCATTTGTTAGCTTTTTTATCCCACAGATCTTCAAATGGGCTGTGTTTCCTCCATGTTTTTCTTATATGTCTGGAGAGAGGTATATCCTCCTCTGTATTGACACTGCTAAAGTGTCTTGATATTCTCCTTCTTAGTTCTTGAACAGTTTTTCCCACGTATATTTTAGGGCAGTCACATTTAATGGTATACACTACTCCCATGGATTTGCAATTGATATACTCCCAAATTTTGTATTTCTGATTATTTAAAGGATTGGTGAATTCCTTAGTGGGGGTCATTTGTCTACATATAACACATTCTCCACATGGATACGAGCCCTTAGTGCTTAACCATGTGCCTTTCTTTACTTTCTGTCTTGAAAAGTGGCTTGGTACCAATAGCACCTTCAAATTTCTACCTCTTCTATACGTTATAGATGGATTTACTGGTATTGTTTCCTTCAGATCTTCATCTGCTCGTAGGATGTACCAATAACGTTTTAAAATGTCATATACCTTATCAAATTGGATATCAAAGGTACCTATACATCTTATTGTTTGATGGTCTTGCTTTTTCTTTTGGTTTTTGCTATTCACTAGCAAGGTGTTCCTATCTGTGTTCTTGGCACGATTATACGCTCTATGAAGGCTCTTTTTTTGATAACCTCTACTCACAAATCTTCTAAATAGTAGGGCACTCTCTCTTTCAAAAGCTTCATCATTGGAGCTATTGCGTTTAGCTCGCAAGTATTGCCCTACCGGTATACCTTTTTTCAAGGCTGGTGGATGGAAGCTCTGCCAATGCATAAAAATTATTTGTCGAAGTTGGTTTACGATAGACTTCTGTATGGATGGTGCCATCAGGCCCCAGGGCAATTGTCAAATCCAGGAAATTAATACTTGCTTTCTGAATTTTGGCTGTAAATCTTAGACCTAGATTATTTTCATTTAGTGTCCTAACAAACTCAAAGAATAATTGTTCTGTGCCTTCCCATGAAATTAAAATATCATCGATATATCGACCCCAAAATAAAATGTGCTCCGTATAACTGTGATATTGATCTGTGAAAACTGTTTTATCTTCCCACCACCCTAAAAATAAATTTGCAAAACTCGGTGCACAAATCGTGCCCATGGCCGTTCCGGTGATCTGTAAATAATATTTACTATCAAATGTGAAATAATTGTGAGTTAATAAAAATCTCAGTAGTATCAAAATAAATGTGTTGTGGTTATGATACTGAGTGCCTTTAGTACTTAGAAAGTGTGCAATAGCTTCCAAACCTAAATCATGTTGTATACTGGTATATAAAGCTTCGACGTCTAAGCTTGCTATATATGTACCTGGATTGACATTGATACCCTGGAGCCTGATGACAAAATCTTTAGTGTCCTTGATGTAGGATGGAAGAGTAGGCACAAATGGAGAGATAATTTGGTCCACATAGTCACTTATTTTTTCACACAAATTTTGATTGCCAGACACTATAGGTCTGCCCGGTATCGGGTCTTGTTTTTTGTGTACCTTCGGAATTGCATAAAAAGTGGCAATGGTGGGGTGTGGATTATAGAGTATTTTGAATTCATCCTTTGAAATGAGACTATCGTCTCTTGCTCTTATAAGGATATCTTTCAATTCCGCAGTGTACTTCACTGTGGGATTCTCACTAAGACGTTTATATGTATTTTTATCGTCCAACAGCCTCATAACCATTGCCACATATTGAGACTGGTCAAGGAGAACTACATTGCCACCTTTATCAGATGGTTTCAATACTAGATTCTCATGCTGTATAAGTTGTTTTAGTGCTGTTTGCTCTGTGTTGGTTAAGTTTTTTGCCTCACTACTTTTTTGGGGGGTAATTTGTTCCAAATCATAAGTGACTAAGTCTACAAATGTCTGTATTTTAGGATATTTAGTGAGGGGTGGTGTATATTTTGATTTTAATGTTAGTGTACTATAAGGGGCATTAGGACTTGGTTGTTCCCCTTGGCCTTCCTCACTTAGTTCCTCCAAAATCCGCAGTGCTTCCTCTTCCCTCTTTTGTTGATCAGTTTGATCTTTCATTTTGTTTTTAAACTTTTTGTGTAATGCCAACTTCCGAGCAAATAGGTTTACATCCTTAACCCATGTGAAGCAATTGAATTGTGGGGCTGGTGTAAAGGTTAGTCCTTTACGAATCAATGTTTCATGTTCCTTTTTTAATGGATAATTTGTAAGGTTAATTATTTGCATTTCTTTTTCTTTCTCATCATCTCGGGTTACATTTTCTGGTTGTACCCCCACTTGTCTCTGTCTTGTAATTGTACACCTGGTGCTAAAAAAGATGTCCCTAATGTTGGGATAGTATTTATTGGTGGTATTGAGATTCATTGTAAATCCTTTTTTATGAACTGCTAGGAGCGAAGGAAGTGACAACTTGAACAGGGCAATTTTAGGTCCAAAAAGGTTTTTAATATCCAAATAAACCCATCACAAATTAATGATATGAATTTGTAGAATATTAACATGAAAAGTGGAGACTTTAAAGTGGCTCTGTCTCCAGGATCAACCCTGTTAAACCAGACATACTGCATGGTAGGGTTTATCATGATGATTAAAACTAGACCTTTCTTTTTGTCTGTATGCCAAACAGCTGATATGTTTTTATTCATATGCAAATGCGAAGTTCAAGCACCAGGAAGCAGGGCTGAATCCTTTAAGCACTACATTGTAACACCCCCTTGATTGACAGGGTAGACATGCACAATATATGATTAGAAAGACACCAGTAATATGTGTTAGCTTATAAGCATAGAAAAAACCTGCATTACTTTGTGGTAATGGTGTGGCTTGGTGGTAAGTGTGTTGCATTTGCATGTAGAGATCCCAGGTTTGAATCCTGACAGAAAATTACATTATTTTTTTCTCTCTCTCATTTAACCTGTAATAAAATGCTATACTATATTAAAAAAACATATAATCATATAATGACAATAAAAGGCTTTACTATATTGCGAATAGTGTTTTTTTTTTTGCTTAGAAACCTCAAAACTATTACTGGTTTATTCACAGGCACAATATATGATTATAAAGAAACCAGCAATATTTATAAAATTTATAATATTTATAATAATATTTAGTAGTTTTTTAAGCCTAAAAACACAATTCTCAATATAAGGATATTTATTTATAGGCTTTTATTATGGGTTAAATGTAAAAAAAAAGTTGAAGAAAAAAGCCTGGAAGTCTCTCCCAGGATTCAAACTGGGATCTCTACATGCAAAACTAATACACTAACCACCATGCTATAGAATTACCACATAAGGATATGTGTTTTATGTATCCTTTTAAGCTGACACATATTACTGGTGTCTTTCTAATCATATTCTGCCTATTCTCAGCAGTAATGTGTATATTAGCTTTCTTAGCAGATTTTAGCGTGGTGAAGCTATAGTACATAGTGATATGATATTGCTAGCACATAGCTCTGCCCTCAGCAGTATTAGCCCTGTCAATCAAAGTGAGGGGAGAGTGCAGAGCACCGGGGGTGTTAAAATGCAGTGCTCAAATGATTCAGCCCCATCTCCTGGTGCCTGATCTTCTCATTTGCATATGAATAAAAACACAGCTTTCTCTGTAGCTGTTTAGCATACAGACAAAAGAAAGGTATGGGGGTCATTTATCAAACTGGTGTAAAGTAGAACTGGCTTAGTTGCCAGATTCCACTTTTCATTTTGGACAGCTCCTTCGGAATATGAAAGAAGGAATCTGGTTGCTATGGGCAACTAAGGCAGTTCTACGTTACATCAGTTTGATAAATGATCCCATAGTTTTAATCAGCATGATGATCCCTACCAGCCAGTATGCCTGGTTTAATAGACTTGATCCTGGTGGCAGAGCCGCTTTAAAGTGATTTTCCAATAACTAAATTATATAGTTAACAAGCTGAAGGACCCGGCTTCGCCCGGGTATCTTTAATCTATTTCATTTAATGTTTGTGTGTGTTGTTAAAGATATTGAGAGTGACCTCTACAGTGCCCGTCCCTTTAACAGTGACCTCCACAGCAGCCTGCTCCTTAACAGAAACATCCACAGCACCCTCCCCTTTAACTGTGACCTCCACAGCAGCTAGGGTGGCCACTGTCTTCAGCCCAGAAAGCCGGACCTCACTGATCATTCCCCCAAACGTGAAGCAGCGCCCCTGGTCCCCATGAAGCCACACCACTAAACATGAGGCCACGCCCCTGGCTCCATGAAGACACGGAGAAGAAGCTGTCTGAGTGTGAGCTACTGAAAGGGTGGACATCCCTACGTCCGTCCAGGCCCTGCGCTGGATGGAGGACAGGGAGCCAGAAAACTGGACTGTCCAGCCTAAAGCCGGAAATCTGGGCACCCTAACATCAGCATGTCCCTAGGGTGGCCAGAGGTCCGGTTTTAGGCTGGACAGTCTGGCTTTCAGACTCCCTGTCCACCATCCTGCGCAGGGCCTGGACAGACACAGGGATGTCCACCCTTTCAGTAGCTCATGCTCAGATAGCTTCTCCTCCATGTCTTCATGAAACCAGGGGGCGTGGCCTCGTGTTTAGGGGTGTGGCTTCATGGGGACCGGTGGCACGGCTGGACATTCTGGCTTTCAGACTCCCTGTCACCTGTCATGCGCAGGGCCTGGATGGACACAGGGATGTTCTTTTGAACAGCTCACTCTCATACAGCACCACTGTGCAGTCTGATCATGAGCTGCAAGGAGAAATTCACCATCCCTCCCTCCCCTGCAGCTGACAGAAGTTGATTTTTACCTTCATTTTTTCAATCCCGGTCAAATGCGGTGTGGAAGGGGCGTGGCCTGACAGAGTCAGGGCGTGGCTTAGTGGGACATGGGGGTGGGACTTTTAAGTCCTTCTTTTCAGGGTGGCCTGAATTACAGGTCGATGCCATAGTAATTTAGGAGGAAACACAGTGGGTAGCAGTTGAAGAAAACATCTTTTATTACTACTGAACGGTAAATATGTGAAATTTACATTATATGAGATAATGATTGATGATGAGTTAGTCTAAAACATAATTTATATTTATGGTAACCGGAATACTCCTTTAACAGTGTCATCCACAGCGCTCTGCCCCTTTAAAGCAGACCTACAGCAGTGAACTGGCTAGGTTGTTATGAAAACCTGGTGTGTGTGGAGACTAACTGCCTGTGAGCCTTTATTGGCTAAGGGTCATGTGACCAGACTTCTATTGGCTAATGCATTTTTTGGGAATATCTCAGGAACGGTACGTCCTGGAGAGCTGAGACCCATTCTAAAACCTTCCCGGACACCTGATGTACCAGTGTGCCAAATTTCGTGATTGTAGCTGCGACAGTGTGGATTCCTTTAGCGGACATACACACACACACACATACACTCATACACATACAGCTTTATATATTAGATGCAGATGAGAAAATCTGTACACAAAAGGGCAGGTTTAAGATGGCAACATTGCAGCAAGAAAAAGCTTTTGGCATGTTGAAATTTTTCACCATACAATGACATTTTCAGAATAAATTAGGTAAATTAGGCAGCTCATAGAAACTGCATTTTACATTGGTTAAAGCAGCTCAAAACCGGAGCCTGTTTTTGCCATAGGAAAAGTCAGCGCTGCCAAAAGACTTTGAAAGAGACAGTGAACAGGATTCGATTTGAATCACGTTTTATTGATAAACTGTAAAAAATATTATTTGTGGGGAGAAAAATGCAATTCCACCATTGTTTGGGTTTCATTTTGACAGTATTCACTATTTAGTAAAAATGACAAATTGAATATATTCTGTCGATTAGTATTAGTAAAGTGATACTAAATTTATATAGTCTTTACTACTTTAAATTAAAAACATTTTCTAAAAAAAATTGGCTTGTGTCTACATGTATATTGCAGAACTTTTATTATCCTACTAGTGGAGGTGAGTGAGGGCTTCTTTTTTTGTAGAGTGAGATGTTATTTTTATTGGTATCATTTTGGTTAACATGCAACTGTCTTTTTTTTTTAAGGGAGGTGAGAAGACCACAAATTTCAATTCTGGTGTTTGGCATTGTAATTTTTTAAGGGGTTCATCATGTGTAAAAATACCCCTGCAAATTGTTTTGGCTTTATATATTTTAAATTTGATACATGGGTAAAGGAGATTATTTGAATTTTATTATTATTTTTTTTATTTAAAAGTATTTTTACTAGTGATGATCGAGCACCCGAGTATAATGGAAGTCAGTGGGAGAAGATCAGGCACCCCCTGCTCTGCAGAGGGGAGGGTGTCTGGTTCATAGGGAAATGTGAGAAAATGGTGGAAACACCACTGAAATGGTTAGGGAACAGCATGGGGAGGATGTCTGGATGCATCTTGGACACGGAAGTCGCTGCTATTAACGATGATGTCCGAGTATTACGCCACTTTTACGGAATGACAATA
>ONZH01023211.1:0-29315 GCA_900303285.1 Rhinella marina
GTAGCTGCACTACAAGTCCCAGCCAGCAGCCGAGAGGAGGCCAAAAACAAAGGTCGTTGTAGCCCTTAGAAGGAGCGTCTGGTTCTTTGTGGATGATTCCTGCCTAACCACATTCTAATTTCACGCCCTAACAGTGTGCAGCCAAGATGGCGGTAGCTGCACTACAAGTCCCAGCCAGCAGCCAGGAGGAGACAAAAAAAAGGTGCTTTTAGCCCTTAGAAGGGCTGTTGGGTTCTTTTTGGGTGATTTCTGCCTAACCAACATCTAAATTTAGGCCCTAACACTCTCCCTGACAGACAGCAGCTCTATCCCTAATCTCATGCAGACGGCGTATGACGCGAGCAGCGCGGGACCAGATTCTTATATTCCCAGGTCATCTGATCTGGCCAGCCAATCCCTGCTATCGACTTGTAGGGGCCCCACGTGATGCTAGGAGGTACCAAAGACTCTCCTGCATGTTGATTGGCTGAAAAAAGGCGGCTAATATGCAGGAAGAGGAAGTTGCTATTTCCTCGAGGATCGCGATATGCTCGTCCGAGTAGCGAGCATATGCGAATACACTAATGCTCAAACGAGCTCCAAGCTCGGACGAGCATGTTCGCTCATCTCTATTAAGGAGCAGGAAAAAAACAATGTGGATAAATAGAACTATAAAGAAAGCAATAAATGACAAAAAGAAAGCATTTAAATCACTAAAACAGGAGGGGAGCATGGAAGCATTGTAAAACTATGAGGAAAAAAATAGAATATGTAAGACAAATAAAAGCAGCCAAACTAGAGACCGAGAGATTAATCGCCAAAGATCGTAAAACTAACCCTAAAATGTTCTTCAATTATATAAATGGTAAAAAGTATAAACCTGAAGGTGTTGGCCCTATACAGAGTAATGAAGGGGGAGTTGCAGAGAGCGATGAGGAGAAAGCTAAGCTATTAAATTTTTTTTTTTCACTGTATTCACTTAGGAAAATAAACTGTCAGATGAAATGCAGAATGTAAAAGTAAATTCCCCATTAAAAGTGCCCTGTCTGACCCAGGAAGAAGTAGAGCTGCGTCTTAAAAAGATTAAAATAGACAAATCGCCAGGACCGGATGGCGTATACCCCTGTGTCCTAAGAGAATTAAGTAATGTCATAGCCAGATCCTTATTTCTAATATCTACTGACAGGGTGTGTTCCACAGGATTGGCGCATAGCAAATGTGGTGCCAATATTCAAAAAGGGTCCAAAAACAGAGCCCCAGGAACTATAGACCGGTAAGTTTAACATCTGTCATGAGTAAACTTTTTGAAGGTTTTCTAAGAGATGATATCTTGGAGTACCTCAATAAAAATAAGTAACACCATCAGCATGGCTTCATGACAGATCGGTCATGTCAAACTAATTTAATTAGTTTCTATGAGGAAGTTCTAGACTTGACCACGGCGAATCAATGGATGTTGTATATCTGGACTTCTCCAAAGCATTTATCACTGTACCGCATAAAAGGTTTGTATATAAAATGAGAATGCTTGGACTGGAAGAAAATGTCTGTATGTGGGTAAGTAACTGGCTCAATGATAGAAAACAGAAGGTGGTTATTAATGGTACACACTCAGATTGGATCCCCCCCATAGGGGTCTGTATTGGGCCCTATTCTCTTCAGTATATTTATTAATGATCTTGTAGAAGGCTTGAACAGTAAAATATCAATTTTTGCAGATGACACTAAACTGTGTAAAATAATTAACACAGAAGAGGACAGTACACTGCTACAGATGGATCTGGATAGACTGGAGGCTTGGGCAGAGAAGTGGCAGATGAGGTTTAACACTGACAAATGTAAGGTTATGCATATGGGAAGGAATAATGCAAGTCACCAGTACATACTAAATGGTAAAACATTGGGTAACTCTGACATGGAAAGGGACCTAGGAATTTTAGTGAACAGCAAACTAAGCTGTAGAAACCAGTGTCAGACAGCTGCTGCCAAGGCCAATTAAATAATGGGTTGCATCAAAAGGGGCATAGATGCCCGTGATGAGAACATAGTCCTGCCACTTTACAAATCAGTAGTCAGTCTGCACATGGAGTACTGTGTACAGTTCTGGGCTCCTGTGAACAAGGTAGACATAGCAGAGCTGGAGAGGGTCTAGAGGATGGCAACTAAAGTAATAACTGGAATGGGTGGACTACAGTACCCAGAAAGATTATCAAAATTAGAGTTATTTACTTTAGAAAAAAGACGACTGAGGGCAGATCTAATAACTATGTATAAATATATCAGGGGTCAGTACAGAGATCTGTCCCATGATCTTTTTATCCCCAACACTGTGCCGAGGGAACATCCTCTGCCTCTGAACGAAAGGAAGTTTGTACACAAACATAGAAGAGGATTGTTTACGGTAAGAGCAGTAAGACTATGGAACTCTCTGCCTGAGGAGGTGGTGATGGTAAGTTCATTAAAAGAGTTCAAGAGGGGCCTGGATGTATTTCTGGAGTGTAATAATATTACAGGTTATAGTTAAAAGAGATGGGTTGTTGATCCAGGGAGTTATTCTGATTGCCTGATTGGAGTCGGGAAGGAATTTTTCCACTTAAAGTAAGGAAAATTGGCTTCTACCTCACAGGTTTTTTTTGCCTTCCTCTGGATCAATTTGCAGGATAACAGACCGAACTAGATGGACAGATGTCTTTTTTTTCGGCCTTATAAACTAAGTTGCTATGTTACTATTTTACATAATCCCATGGGCACAAATATTTAAGGAGATATACCACACCAGTGGATCTGCTGTTGATAAAATCAGACATGGTAAAGGTTTGATCTCTCATGGAACCTATTACATCACACTAGAAAAAAGTATCAAACCGTGTCATGTTGTAGAGTAGGTCCTACAGACCACTAGAACATCTCAGGTAAACATACCAAAACAAGAAGAGACAAAGACATGACAGCGAACAAAACCAAATATTTTAATAACAAGATAAAGACATTGCAGAAAGCTGTATAAGCAAGTAAGGGACCAGTGGCAGGAAGTACCACTGGACCAAGTGCACCGATTTTAATTGGCGAAACCCAGAGGGCAGAGACTCTTTGAGCCCTGTTTTTCACAGAGACCCAGATAGAGGGGATGAACTTAGCTGAGGATCATTGGTTGCAGCTCTAGCAAGGTCCCGGTGCACTTGGCCAATTACCTGCAGAGACTACTGGTGCAAGCACCAGCAGTCCACACAAACAAGGACTGGAACCTGAACACATGTACTGGAACTGGAACAAACCGCATAGGACACAGTACAGACAGAACAAACGGGAACCAGCACACAAGCAGCTGCCTGGACCTTATGTAGAATGACACATGGTGGTCTCAGGCAGAGCTACCCAAACAGGCAGACAAGCAGGTACCTGGACCCCATGTGGAACGACACATAACAGTCAAAGGCAGAGCTGAACACACACACAAGATGTCCTCCCTACAGACAACTCAGAAGCCTCAATGAAGGCAGAACATAATCTGGACAGGAACAGAAGCAGTTAAGCACTGCCAGACTAACATGAAGAAAACATGAAACAATACAGAACACAGAGATGTCTTCCCTCTGGAGAAACCATATGCCCTCTCTCTGAAGGCATAGAACAGACACCACAGGAACAGACAGGACAGACAGAATAACCTATGACAGCTGCATAGCTCCTGCACCCAGCAAGGCTGGAGATAGACTGACCCCCAGGCCCACGGTAAACAGATAGAAATAGCTGCATAACGAGGGCACCTGATAAACCACACCCAGGCCCAGACCAGGTAATGCTAACCCCACCAAAACCAGGAGTAACAAGAACCACAGAACAAACAATACAAGTGTCAGTTCCCACCAGTCACAGAAAGCTGCAGCCATCAAGCCCCAAACAACAGTCAGCATACACAGGATAAACTGTAGATAGTACGAGGTTACAGGCAGCATACACAAGAACATACCTCCCAACTTTGCAAAGAGAGAAAGAGAGCAAATTTTTTCTGCAGTAGGTCACGCCCCTAACCCCGCCCACTATAAACTAATCTCACTCAGTCCCTTTACTACACAGGGATAATAAACACAGTGATGTCATCGTACAGGGATAATAAACACAGTGATGTCATCGTACAGGGATAATAAGCACAGTGATGTCATCGTACAGGGATACTACACACAGTGATGTCACAGTACAGGCAATTTGTTATTTCTGATTATTTTAAGGCATTCCAGTGCTGGTGGAGTTTCATTAGTTTGAATGAATTTTGAGAACTGCAACATTTCATCGGGGAATGATTTTTCTAAATCATGATGATAGCCTTATCTGCGCCCCCCAGGCCTTGTTTGCACAGGTGTACTGTGACATCATTGTGTTTATTATCCCTTTACGTTGACATCACTGTGTTTATTATCCCTGTACTGTGACATCACTGTGTGTATTATCCCTATACTGTGATATCACTGTGTTTATTATCCCTGTACTGTGACATCACTGTGTGTATTATCTCTGTACGGTGACATCACTGTGTGTATTATCTCTGTACGGTGACATCACTGTGTTTATTATCTCTGTACGGTGACATCACTGTGTTTATTATCTCTGTACTGTGACATCACTGTGTTTATTATCCCTGTACAGTGACATCGCTGTGTGTATTATCTCTGTACTGTGACATCACTGTGTTTATTATCCCTGTACAGTGACATCTCTGTGTTTATTATCTCTGTACTGTGACATCACAGTGTTTATTATCCCTGTACAGTGACATCGCTGTGTGTATTATCCCAGTGCAGGAACAGGTAAGTGGTCTGTGTTTGTGTGTTTGTTTTCTATTTTTCAGGGTCGTGAATGCAGAGGACTACGTCGGATTCGGTGGACTACGTCGGACCAGCTTTTTTTTTTTTTTTTTAATAAAATGGTCAAACAGGGGTCTGGGGGAGTGTTTATTTCAATAAAATGTTTTATACTGGTGTGTGTGTATTTTTTTTTTACAATACTACAGTTTTAGTAATTATGGCTATCTACTGACGGCCCTGATTACTAATACTGGGCTTAGTGCTTGCCGGTATGGCAGGCCAGCACTAACCCCAACATTGTTACCTCGGCACCCACCGCCACCAGGGGTGCCGGGAAGAGCCGGGTACCCGCAGGACCGGACCTTCTAAATTGAGGGTCTGGCTCTGGGGCGGCTGCAGGCTGGTACCATTAGGCTGGGAAGGGCCAATAACCGTGTCCCTTCCCACCCTGGTAGTGCCAGGCTGCTGCTGCTGGTTGTATCTGGCTGGAGAAGGAAAAAAGGGGGGACCCCACGCCATTTTTTTACAAAAATAATTAAATAATTTTAAAAAAAATGGCGTGGGGTCCCCCCTTTTTTACTTCTCCAGCCAGATACAACCAGCAGCAGCAGCAGCCTGGCACTACCAGGGTGGGAAGGGACACGGTTATTGGCCCTTCCCAGCCTAATGGTACCAGCCTGCAGCCGCCCCAGAGCCAGACCCTCAATTTAGAAGGTCCGGTCCTGCGGGTACCCGGCTCTTCCCGGCACCCCTGGTGGCGGTGGGTGCCGAGGTAACAATGTTGGGGTTAGTGCTGGCCTGCCATACCGGCAAGCACTAAGCCCAGTATTAGTAATCAGGGCCGTCAGTAGATAGCCATAATTACTAAAACTGTAGTATTGTAAAAAAAAAATACACACACACCAGTATAAAACATTTTATTGAAATAAACACTCCCCCAGACCCCTGTTTGACCATTTTATAAAAAAAAAAAAAAAGCTGGTCCGACGTAGTCCACCGAATCCGACGTAGTCCTCTGCATTCACGACCCTGAAAAGTAGAAAACAAACACACAAACACAGACCACTTACCTCTTCCTGCACTGGGATAATACACACAGCGATGTCACTGTACAGGGATAATAAACACAGTGATGTCACCGTACAGAGATAATAAACACAGAGATGTCACTGTACAGGGATAATAAACACAGCGATGTCACAGTACAGAGATAATAAACACAGCGATGTCACTGTACAGGGATAATAAACACAGTGATGTCACAGTCCAGGGATAATACACACAGTGATGTCACAGTACAGAGATAATAAACACAGTGATGTCACTGTACAGAGATAATAAACACAGCGATGTCACTGTCCAGGGATAATAAAGACAGTGATGTCACAGTTCAGGGATAATAAAGACAGTGATGTCACCGTACAGGGATAATAAAGACAGTGATGTCACAGTCCAGGGATAATAAACACAGTGATGTCACAGTCCAGGGATAATAAACAGTGATGTCACCGTACAGGGATAATAAACACAGTGATGTCACAGTCCAGGGATAATAAACAGTGATGTCACCGTACAGGGATAATAAACACAGTGATGTCACAGTACAGGGATAATAAACATTGATGTCACAGTCCAGGGATAATAAACACAGTGATGTCACAGTCCAGGGATAATAAACATTGATGTCACAGTCCAGGGATAATAAACACAGTGATGTCACAGTCCAGGGATAATAAACATTGATGTCACAGTCCAGGGATAATAAACATTGATGTCACAGTCCATTATGCCTGTACTGTGACATCACTGTGTTTATTTAATAAACACAGTGATGTCACAGTACAGGCATAATAAACACAGTGATGTCACAGTCCAGGGATTAACATTGATGTCACAGTCCACAGAAAGTTAAAAAATTAAAAGTATTATACTTACCTTTTTCCTAGCAGCAGGGCCAGCATCACCAGCAGGAAGATCTTCTGCTCGTGCCTGAAGGGGGCGGAGCCAATGCTTACGGCCGGCCCCGCCCCCCGCCGAGACCCGATGCATAGATGAAAGGTACGGGGAGCTGCAGGGGGGACAGGAGGGAGGATGGAAGAAGCAGGCAGCCGATTCTGGCTGTCTGCTCCTTCCTGCAACAGGCAAGTGTCTCTGCGTCCTATGGACGCAGAGACAGCTGCCAGAGACCGGGACATACCTCCCCCGTACCGGGACAGCGGGACTGCCACTGCAATCCTGGACTGTCCCGCTGGATCCGGGACGGTTGGGAGGTATGCAAGAAGGAGTGACGGAACTGCACCATGATACAAAAAACTAGTAGCATCAATGCTCAGACCATGTTTACACACAAGGCCACAGCCAACACACATCACAGAACCAGCATACATGGGAACCCATAGCCAGTATACAAAGTGCATGCAGCCAGCCTGCACAGCACCGGTGACAGGAAATATAGAGATGTGGACGTGGGGAGAGACAAACACAAGCAACAGTTTACACACAGAAGACAGATACCGCAGCCAACACGCAGCCCCAAGAAACCAGCATACACAGGAGAGAGCTTGTAGCCAGTACGCAAGAGGGCCTGCAGCCAGCCTGCACAGCAACTCATGACACAGTGAGCCACACTGTGACAGAAGGGTTCTCAAATAGCATGCCTGGGACCTTGACATGGTTGCCAGCTGCCACAATAACTGCTTGGCACCCGGCAACTGCATCATGGGAGTAATTTGGGTACATCGGGATCCCTTCCCTCTTTCTGTAACACAGCCAGTGCTCATTGTGTATGAGCCTGCTCCGTACACTCCATACACATACTATACCTCCCAACCATCCCGGATCCAGCAGGACAGTCCCAGATTGCAATGGCTGTCCCGCTGTCCCGGGTGGTAGAGGTATGTCTCACTTTCAGCTGTCTCTGCTTCCATGGGAGGCAGAGGCAGTTGATGGCAATGGAGGATTAACACTGTTTTTTTCGGGTTGGCCGCATTCTGTTTGTACAGGCGTGCCGGGAGCCGCTGCTCTGAGGAGTGGGCGGGCAGCCCTGCCATGAACTGCCTATTCAGTCCCCTGTCTGTGCTGTCCCTCCCTCCACGCTTCACAGGCGGCAGGGCAGGCTTCTTAGTTCCTGCTCTCTGCCCTCCTCCACAGTGCTGACCCAGCTGGGCTGACCTGTGATCCTGAGCAGTGGTGTGCAGGAGAAGGGCAGAAAGCAGGAATTAGCTGGATGCTGTGTATATATGGACTCCTCTCCTCTTCTAGCAAGTGGGGCTAGAACGGAGCCCAACCCCCACTCACTCCTGTTTGCTGCAATCCTCTTCAGCCCGTTCTTCTGCTCCCAGCAGAGGCCCTGCCCACCAGTCTCCTCATGTGGAGTGTGGAGCTGTGAGATGGCTGCTAGTTGTAAATGTAACTGCCCCCCCATATCCCCATGTAAGTAGTAACTGCCCTCCATCCCTTCCCACATCCCCATGTAAGTAGTAACTGCCCCCCACCCCTTCCCACATCCTCCATGTAATTAGTAACTCCCCCCACCCCTTCCCACATCCGCATGTAAGTAGTAACTGCCCCCACCCCTTCCCACATCCCCATGTAAGTAGTAACTGCCCACATCCCTTCCCACATCCCCATGTAAGTAGTAACTGACCCCCACCCCTTCCCATATCCCGATGTAAGTAGTAACTGCCACCCACCCCTTCCCACATCCCTATGTAAGTAGTAACTGCCCCCCTCCCATATCCCCATGTAAGTAGTAACTGCCCCCCACCCCTTCCCACATCCCCATGTAAGTAGTAACTGCCCCTCACCCCTTCCCACATCCCCATGTAAGTAGTAACTGCCCCCCACCCCTTCCCACATCCCCTGTAAGTTGTAACTGCCCCCACCCCTTCCCACATCCCCATGTAAGTAGTAACTGCCCTCCACCCCTTCCCACATCCCAATGTAAGTAGTAACAGCCCCCACCCCTTCCCACATCCCCATGTAAGTAGTAACTGCCCCCATCCCTTCCCACATCCCCATGTAAGTAGTAACTGCCCCCCACCCCTTCCAACATCCCCATGTAAGTGGTAAATGCCTCCCACCCCTTCCCACATCCTCCATGTAAGTAGTAACTGCCCCCACCCCTTCCCACATCCCCATGTAAGTAGTAACTGCCCCCCACCCCTTCCCACATCCCCATGTAAGTAGTAACTGCCCCCACACCTTCCAACACCCCCATGTAAGTAGTATCTGCCCCCCACCCCTTCACACATCCCAGTCCTTTCAACATAGCCAAATTGGCTTACACAAGATTGGGGTTTTATATGACCCCCTGCCCTCCCCCCTTTTGGCCTCACTCCTGTTCACACAGAGCCTGCATCTCACTGCTAGTAGTTGGACAGAGGGGGAGGGGAGAGTCTGCAGACAGTGTCCTGTGGACCCCCCAAGGCTGCTATAGCTGATTACCAGGGATGTCCAGCCATCTGCAGGAATGGTAAGTGTAATGTGTGTGTTACATGTGTGTGTGTCATGTATATGATTGAATATACTGTACATATATCTGTAACAGTTGTGTCGTGTGTATATATGTAATATATATGGCAGAGTTTATACTTAGTGTTGAGCGAACGTGTGTTTTAAGTTTGGCGGCCAAGGTTTGGGTTATCGGAACCCGAACCATAATGGAATTCTATGATGCCATGCACCATGGAAGCCAATAAGAGGCATTCTGTATTGTATTCTGTCATAATAGAAGTCTATGCTGGCCATAGTGCATGCCGTCATAGAATTCCGTTATGGTCCATGGTAGCGGAAACCATAGCGGGATTCTGTAATAACCCGAACCTTGGACACCGAACTTAAAAACAGAAGTCCACTTATCACTACCTATATGCAAATGGGAGCAAAAATTGGTGGTGTGAGGGCAGTTTAAGTTATGGCTCTTTCACATGAGCAGATGTCGTCCGATAATTCCGCTGCATGTAGGAGAGCCAAGACCCGTTCTGGACAGAAGAGGCATGGAGCAGTAACATGATTGATAATTCTCTGTGCCTCTCTGTGATCTTTTTACTACAAAATCACAGTGACAACTTTATCTAACTGTGATTTTGTAGTAAAAAGATCACAGAGAGGCACGGAGCATTATCAATCATGTTACTGCTCCGTGCTTCTGATGTCCTGAACGGGGCTTGTCTCTCCTACACGCTGCGGATTTCTCAAACTGAATCCGCTCGTGTGTAAGAGCCCTAACAGTCGTCACACGGCCATTTTTATAACCAGTTAAAGTCTTTGAGGCTGGTCATATGGCTGTTCCTGTAACGGCCAAAGAACAGCGGCTGTTAGAAAGTAGGACATGTCATGGGATTAGGTGTTTCGTTATTTTTATGTGACGTTAGAGGCGTGGCCTAGTACAAGAAAATTTGCCGCTGCGCCTGTGCGTGCCGCACGTAATGTCCCTCTTTCCTCTTTTCAAAAGTTGGGAGGTATGCATACATGTATTTCCAGATGTGCAAAGGATTATGGCTCTCTTCTTACTTGCTCCAAAAGCCTCAGCCAAGGTTTTAACCATTTTTGCTAGCATGCAGCTCCATTATTGACGTCAGAATGATGGAAACGTCGACAGACCCCATTATTTCATACAACGGATTCCAACACATTGTAAACAGAGCCTTATCGTGTACATACAGCTGCCCTTAGTCTAGCTCTCCTTTCCTTTCCTTCCCTACAAGGATAGATTCTTTAGTTATATTTAATGCAATACCAGTTTGTGAAAATGGGAATATATACTGTTGTCTTTGTTAAGTCTCACGTTCTCAGTATTTGCAGGTTTAATATTGCCAGTAATGGTTAGAATTGTAAAGAGAGAGTAGAGAGAGGAAGAAATTCCAGGCATTAATACATATTTTATGCATATTTATATGTGAACAAGGTAGATGAAGCTACTACTTGCTCTTTACTCACTTGGAATATTAATTGGGATATTTATAAGCTAAGCATGTACGAAATAAATATGGAATGATGATGGTGGTCCTCACTGGGCAAGTGTTTGGCAGTTCTGCTGCTCTTTGAAAACAAGGCACCTTAGAAAATGAAGTACTTGTCTTGTGGCTCATTTGGAATGCAGAAAGCATCCGAGTCGCTGTGCAGCACTGCAAGAAAACCCTGAGAAGACAAGAAAAATGAAGGCAGCCACAATCTCATTTTCTGAGGGCTGCAAGTCAGCCAGGAAATGGCTATTATTCCATCGACACTGTCGGTATTAAGTTATTTCCTTCACTAAATACGAGAATGTTCATGAATATCTATTGAGTCCCAGATACTGGTGTCTAGTGGCAGTATGGCTCACTGATTGTAGCTTTATATTCCTCTGACTACACACCTCAATCTCACATTGAAGTGAAAGACAATAGTATTTTAAATTGGTTAATAAATCTCCAGATTGATGCTCTTGGAAGGTGCATGAACTTCGTCTCTATTACAAGTATAAAAGCAATAACATTTTAACCATTAAAATACTTTAACCTTCCAAAAGAGTGATCTGGCCCTGAAAATCTGTACACCTATATTGTACCTCTAATTTGCTTAAATATTGGATATAGTACCTGCTAGAATTATAGGTGAACTGAGTATGATGTGAACTGAGTATTGATTCACTAGGTGCTTTACAAAAATGATATCAGTCTGTTTTCATGACCAGTGGGGAATAAAACACACATGGTTTGTTCAGATTTCCTGCTTTTATTCTAGGGAATATATATTTTGTTTTATTCAAGTTTTACACGTGAATCAATTTGATACTTTTAAAATGCAAAACAGTAGCATGCTTCTTAAATGCAAAACAAGGTTATGGCTACTGCGACATTTGACACCATTGAAATGCATCACATGTCGCCGTGTGGCTGTACCCTTCATGCAAAACAGTAGCATGTTCTGAAATTCAAAACAGTAGCATGTTTTCTAAAAGACTATAGCTACATGACATTTGTCATGCAACAACATTGAAACACATCACATGTTGCAGTGTAACTGTACCCTAAATGCAAAACAGTAGCACACTTTCTAAACACAAAACAATAACATGCTTCCTAAATGTAGAACAGTAGCATATTCCTAAATGTGAAACGGTAGCATGCTTCCAAATGCAGAACAGTAGCATGTTCCTAAATATAAAACAGTAGCATGTTCCTAAATGTAAAACAGTAGCATGTTCCCAAATATAAAACAGTAGCATGTTCCTATATGTAAAACAGTAGCACACTTCATAAATGCAAAACAGTAGCATGCCCTCTATACGCATGCACAGTATTGAAATGCTGAAAAGGACATAAGTAATACTAAACCATTTAACCTAAAACATTGTTTTGTTCCGATTAAAAATCAGGAGAGAATACTAAACAGATAAGTGAAAGACCAAACACAACCTAGATATGTTTTCTCATGACATGATGATATATTTCTAGAAAATACCATCACTGTCTGGAAATCACTGTTAAAACATTATGGCATTGTGCCACTTTTTATTAAGTTGCTATAATGTAGGGTGTGGATTTTCCTGATATAAGAATGTCTTATGATAACCCTCTTTTGACCCACATCTGTGCCAAAAGTTCACATGTAGGGATCAAAATGCAGTGAAGACCGGTGGATTCACAAACTCTATCAGGAGCAGGTAAGTGTGCTTCCCTTAACAGGCCTCACTGGGTTGGGGGTGGGGTCGTATTTAAAAAACACATGGTAGTTGGACAACTCCTTCATGGGGATAGAGCTTCAGTGCAGAACGCCAAGAAAATTCAATGGCGTCAGCATCTACATCAGTGGTGTTCACACAGTTAATATTTATTGTTAATTATTTATAGAATTGTGATTGGTGCATTGTGTTTATGAGCACCACCACCATGAATGTGAGTTTTTTAATGAAATGTGATGCTTGAAACAGGCAAAGATGTAGCCAAAACATCACATATGTGAACAAGTGGGATTAATATAATAAAATCACCACTGATGGAGATACTCACATCATGAAATTTTCTAGGAGTTTTTTGATAAGCCGGATGTGAAATCATTGGTTTGACATTCTGTTGCATTCCTGAAGTGAGAGGGTAAGGGACATTGTGCTGCTCTTAATTTCATTGTGTGGCCTTATGAAGAGTTTTCAAACTTACTTGCAAATGAAGATGTAATACACATTTTTTTTTTTTTTACTGTAGCACATTAAGTTATTGTTTCCGTTTGCTAGTCACATTGATATTCAACATTATTTTAGTGCTTAGGAGCCCTAACTTTCTTAATGAACAATTCAACTGTTACTATTAGTGGTTACTGACTCTGCCTAGTGGCACACATTGTCAGCCGCATCAAAACCAATAGCCATTATCTGGCTCAAACTTTCTGCCTTGCAACCCATAACTGCACACATATAACATCCAGGACACCACAGCCACCACCAGGCGGGAGAACCCAAAAGTTTAAGTTGTTCCCCAAGGGAGAAATGGTGTGCCCTCCACCCACTGTACAAACCCAGGGGACGGCAGGAGAGTAGGATTAGCCATTGTGAGGACTGCAGTCACCCTAAGTAAGGAAAAACTTGGATAGATCCGGCACTCAGATAAAAACAAATTCCTTTATTGACTCAGAACATAGTAGAAAAATGTTAAAACCACTGTTAGGCCTTGTTCACACATGAGTTATTTCCATCAGTTTTTGTGAGCCAAAACCAGGAGTGGAGGCTACTCACAGATAAGGTATAATGAAAAGATCTGCACTTCTGTGTTCTTAACCTGCACCTGGTTTTGGCTGACAATAACTGATGGAAATAACTGATCAAATAACTGATATATGAACAAAGCCTTACTTGCGTGTTTCAGGCATACAAGCCCTTCCTCATAGCATGCTATCATCGCGGGTACCATACCTGCATGGAGATGAGCTGATCCAAATTTCTTTTTGACAGTAGCCACTTTAAAGGGTTTCTGTCACCAGAGTTAACCCCTTTACACTGGCTGACATTAGCAATGTGATAATGTCAGCAGAATCTAACTCTGCTATTTTTAGGTTTATTGATGCCCCGCTCCTTAAGAATTCTTACTTTGGCCGGTTTCACACGAACGTTGTGTTTTGCGGTCCGCAAATTGCGGATCCGCAAAAAAAACGGATGGCGTCCGTATGGCGTCCGTTTTTTTTGCTGATCCATTGTAACAATGCCTATCCTTGTCCGTTTTGCGGACAAGAATAGGACAGGTTCCATCTTTTTTGCGGGGCTACGGAACGGGCATACGGGTGCGGACAGCACACCGTATGCTCTCAGTATTTTTTGCGGACCCATAGAAATGAATGGGTCCGCATTTTTCATGTGAAAAATGCGGATCGGAGTCCGCAAAAAATACTGTTGTGTGAAAGGGGCCTTTGTAATATGTAAATTAGTCTCTAGTAGCAGGGGGTCATTGCTCCTGCTCCTAGAGGCTCCGTTCTCCTACCTCATTCCACGCCCGGCATCCTTGATTAACAGGGCTAGCGTTCGTCTTCTCCTGCCAGCCCTGAGTGCCGGGTAAATCTTGCGCATGCTCTGTGCAGTTTACCCAGCACACAGGGCCGGCAGCAGGAGACGAACTCTGGCCTGGCTCTGTCAATCAAGGGATACTTTTTGACAGCTTTTGTGAAAACAAAAACTGTGTTATTGTTTTTTACTTTCCCAGAACTGAGACACATTGGCACATGTATGTGAGGAGGTGGAACTGATGGAGATTAAATATATTTGTGCATTTTATTTAATTTAACACCAGACTAGAGATGGGTGAATTTCTTGAATGAACTTCTACCCAAATCAAATATCGTCCAACTGCCCTGAAATTTGTATATAGCATTCTGTGGTCAACTAGGACATATTTTTTCTGGAAAAAAACTCTAGTGGGAGGGAGAGTCAGAGAGACAGACAGAGAGCATAGTATTCTACTCTGGGTTTTGGGCAATATATATGCATTGTCTGGGGGGATCATTTTTCTCATTGCAGAAAGAATCTACTGTAGTATGCGTCGTATGTGTGGAGAATTGCAGTGCTTATGGAAAGAAAAACAGTTTGTCTCTCTCTTTTCCAGAGAAGCGTTATGTGGGAACAGAAACACAGCAATAAATAAAAGATTTTGTTATGAAATTAACAGATGTCATATATCTTGACTTTTTTGATGCAAAGCCACATAAAAGATTAGTACATAAATGAGAATGCTTGGCCTGGTAGAAAATGTCTGTATGTGGGAAAGTAACTGGCTCAGTGATAGAAAACAGAGGGTGGTTATTAACGGTACACACTCAGATTGGGTCACTGTCACTAGTGGGGTATCACAGGGGTCAGTATTGGGCTCTATTCTCTTCAATATATTTATTAATGATCTTGTAGAAAGCTTGCACAGTAAAATATAAATTTTTGCAGATGACGCTAAACTGTGTAAAGTAATTAACATGGAAGAGGACAGTACACTGCTACAGATGGATCTGGATAGATTGGAGGCTTAGGCAGAGAAGTGGCAGATGAGATTTAACTCTGATAAATGTAAGGTTATGCACATGGGAAAGAATAATGCAAGTCACCAGTATACACTAAATGGTAACACTGACACTTCCATGGTCTTCCGCTCTGTGTCTTCTCGATTAGTGACCCATTCAAGTGAATGAGTTTGCATCTGTGATATGGTACACACCCCGCCTGTGACCATATATTGCATACCCGCTGTTTGCGGGCCAAATTAAAAAGAAAACCTTGCGTCTCATACCAGAAAAACAGCTCTTTCTGGGAAACTACCGTTTAATAGAGCTGAGTAAAGAAAATTTGATTGCCTACTTGAGAAGCCTTTGTTAAAGTTTAAATGCGGTTTCATTTTTTATACCCTAATGGTATAGTACACCCTGCTGTACAAATGCTATAGTGCTTTATAATTTAATCTTTTTCAGTTTCACCTTATAATAACACCCAGAAATGTGTGTCACTTTCACATTGAGCAGCCCTTTTCTCATAGTGTTGTCATGTGCAGCCGTTTCCTCTGTATTATAAACAAGAGACGTGGAGAGCACTGAGAGGAGGAGCATAGCCCTGAGTGACTGGGCTTGGGCAGAAAGTGGAGGGGGAGGGCTGCTTTAGATGCTGCCTTCTCCTGAATGGAAGCAGCTAGAAACATGCAACTGGTCTTGTTTGAAACTGACATTCCAGGCTTTCGTACAAGACCAAGACTTGCTAAAGTCCAAGCAACAGAGGAGAAATCACTGGTAGAAATCGAGTCGGGAATAATCGCGGGTAAAATCTGCTTTCACTTTCATTTTCCACTTCATTCACAGCATCCCAATTTCTATCAGTTATATCTCCCCCTGTACTCAACATATTGCTGACATTCTGGTATTGTCTGAACGCTTGTCAGCTATCAAACAATACAAAAGCTAAATCAGCCCCCCTCCCTGTCAGTGTGCAGGAGAATGAGGGAGCAGCTGCAGAGCTGACAGGTGACTATTAAGAGGCTAAAAACAAATGCTTACTGATTTCATGTAATACAGGGCTCGTCTCTGGTTAGCTGCATGTGAGAGGATACACACTGCTCTGGGTTAGTGGGGCAAGTTATCTGCATTCAGATTGGTCCTGCTAGTTCATGTGAGGAGAGCAAGGGCTTATGGGAAGTGAGGGACATACAGGATGAACTCAAGGACATGGCAAAGATCACTACAAGAAATGCAGCAGAGGCCATTTTAGGAAGATGCTAAAATAGAGGCACAGAGAAATAGGGTTGCTAAGGGCTGAGTACAAACACCAGAAAGGTAAAATTAACTGAAAAATAATGCTTCCCTTCAGCATCACATATGTTAGGAATTCTATGTTGGTAGTGAAATGGCAGTTACACTTTAAGGTATTATTTCTCCTAATGCAGGGTGTCAAATATGCATGGGTAGTATCGTAAGCCAGTCAACACTCATACGGGTTTTCTGGGAAAATATGTGAAAATCATACAGATGTAGCAGCCCTAGCGATCACTGTTTTTGCTTAGTGTTGCTAACGAATCGCGACTACTCCTCTTTCACTCGCAGTAAAAGTATGCTAATTAGGTGAATTGGTACGCATTAGCGTACAATGTGCATGCATTTTGCATACAAATGTGTGCACAGTAGCGTACAATGCATAGCATTCTTATGACAACAATGAATAGCATTAGCATACGAATGCGTACACAGTAGCGTACAATGCATAGCATCAGTATACAAATGCGTTAGCATTAGCATACAATGAATAGCATTAGCGTACAAATCATCAGATGCGTACTCTATTTACGATGTTGTTTTGCACTCACGCGATTCTCCTGTTATTGCTAGTGCTGCTACATCTGTAGTTTGTACATGTACAACGCATAGTAGGTGCTCTCTGTAATGAGAACAATTTTTCCCTAGTGGTAGCTTCAAACTGTTCAATCAGTGCTTTTTCATAATATTTTCTCCTGGTGGTAGCTTCAAATTATTCAACTACTGTTTTCTCATCTATAGGGGCTCATGAACACGAACATGTGCCGTGCATTGGGGAAAATGTATATAAATTGCACAGAAATCCAGAGTAGCATACTAGGCTCTTTCTCCCATTGTCCCCTCTCTTTATCAAATCAGCAAAAATTAGGTTAGGATTAGTGATGAGCAAATCGAAGCGGCAATATTCGTGATTCGCACGAATATTGCCCGCTTCGGCTTGGCTCGGCAAACCGAGGCAGCGCGGACTTGTGATTATTCGTGCGTCACTGCAAGTTTGAAATGCCCGTTTTTTTCAGCCAATCAGCATCAAAGGGAAGCCTGTGGGAACGCCTGCTGTGATGTAACAGCAAGTGATGTAACAGCCCTATACCTCCCCAGCAGTGATTGGCTGGCAGTGACATGTGACCTAAATTTACATAAGGTAGGGACCTGCAGCATCAGCCTCATTGTGCTTTGGGAAGGAGAAGAGACAGTGTTAGCTAGTGTAGTGTGTGCAGCAAGCAGTTAGTTAGGAGTTAGGTTAGGAAGCCCCAACAGTCCTTTTAAAGACTATACTCTGAAGAACAGTATACAGTATATACTGTAAGCCTGTATTCTGTGTAGGATAGGAAGCCCCAACAGTCTTTTTAAAGACTAATTGATTCTGTGAAGAAAACTATACAGTATATGCTGTAAGCCTGTATTCTGTGCAGGATAGGAAGCCCCAACAGTCTTTTAAAAACTAATTGATTCTGTGAGAAAAATTCAGTATATGCTGTAAGCCTGTATTCTGTGCAGAGCTGTGCCTGGTACACCTTGTCCAACCACATAGCTCAAACTATACATCTGAAAACAGATATATTCCTGTTCATGACTGTGCAGTGACTAGGGTATACATTTCATCAGCCTGCTATATACCACACAGTCTATAGATACCGTATTGATCTGTAGATTCTAGTTTTATTTGCACAAACTGCGTACATTTTTTTTGGATAGGTCTGAAAATAATTTTACCTGCATATCTATCTATATTGTCCATTGAATTTCACTGATCTGTAATACACAGCGCAGTGAGTTGGGAAAAAATTTCATCAGCCTGCTATATACCTCACAGTCTATAGATACCGTATTGATCTGTAGATTCCAGTTTTATTTGCACAAACTGCGTACATTTTTTTGGGGGATAGGTGTGAAAAATAATATTACCTGCGTATCTATATTGTCCGTTGAATTTCACTGATCTGTAATACACGGTGCAGTGAATTGGGAAAAAAATTTCATCAGCCTGCTATATACCTCACAGTCTATAAATACCTTATTGATCTGTAGATTCCAGTTTTATTTGCGCAAACTGCTTAAATTTTTTTTTGGGGATAAGTGTGAAAAATAATATTACCTGCGTATCTATATTGTCCATTGAATTTCACTGATCTGTAATACACGGTGCAGTGAGTTGGGAAAAAAATTCATCAGCCTGCTATATACCTCACAGTCTGTAGATACCGTATTGAATCTTTACAATTATAATAATATAATACTGCTACTGTGCACATGGAGAACCCCAGGGTCAGGGGGAGAGGGGGAAGAGCTGGGAGAGGTGGAAGAGGTGGTCGTGGAGGGAGAGGTAGGAATCGTGGTGGTGCTGTGACAGCGGTGATGACCGTGGTGTGCGTGGTGACACAGTGCCGGCTGCTGTGGGTACAGTGGAAACACGTAAGGTCAGGGTGCCTGGTCAACTCCAGAAGTTGGTAGGGCAGCGTCCTACAACTCTGACAGACCCCAAACAACAACACAAGGTGGTTCAGTGGATTGCAGAGAGCACGTCCAGCCACGTTTCGTCTGCCCCCTCATCCAGCCAGTCGACTTCTCTGACCCAGGGTGTCTGTCCTCCAACTCGCCCTCCTTCTCCGCAGCCAGAACCCTCTAGGGGTATGTCCCACGGACAAAATTTATCCATGGAACTCTTCAGCCACCACTTCCCTGATGTGCCAGTGGACGAGCTGCTATGCTTTGATTCTCAGGACCTTTTGCTGTCTCCGGGTTATGAGAGTGGGGAGTTAGCAGTGGCGTCTGAGGAGCTGGTGGAAGATGACGACGAGACACTGTTGTCGGAGGTAGTTGTCAGGGACGTCACTGTGGAGTCTGAGGAAGACCTGGGGGATGATGAGGGGACAGATCCTACTTGGGTGGATGAGGCAACTGGAGGCAGTGGTTCAGACTGTGAGACGACATCAGCACCACAAGCTGTTGAGAGAGCCAGAGGGCTGCGACGAGGGAGAAGCCAGGGCCGAGTCACTACTTCCCCAAGTGCTCCTAGAGGTCACACTCCAGCCCGTACTATGCGCCACTCCTTAGTTTGGGAGTACTTTAAGGATGATGAGGCCGATCCTCGTTTGGCGGTGTGCAAGCTGTGCCACACGTCAATGAGCAGGGGTTCAAAATGCAACAACCTGACCACTAGTAGCCTGCGCAAACATTTGGAGAGAAAACACCCCACCAAATGGTTTGCACTTCTGTCAGCTGGTGACGTTGACACAGTTAGTCCAGCAACTGTGTCTTGTCCAAGCCAGGACGTTGCAGCCTCCAGCCCCGAAAGGACCCCTCCAGCTCCATCTCCCTCCCTCTCCTCCACTCATGTGTCCCAGTCAACTGTCTCTACCGCAGACATTTGAACGCAAGTGCAAGTACGCAGCCACCCACCCCCATGCGCAAGCTCTAAATGTGCACATCGCCAAGCTGATTAGTTTGGAAATGTTGCCGTACAGGCTTGTGGAGACAGAATCCTTCCGCAACCTTATGGAGGCGGCAGCCCCCCGTTACTCTGTCCCCAGCCGACACTATTTTGCCCGATGTGCCGTTCCCGCCCTGCACCGGCATGTGTCTGAGAACATCGCCCACGCTCTCAAAAACGCGGTTTGTGGTAAAGTCCACATGACCACAAACACGTGGACGAGTACCGGTGGCCAGGGACATTACATCTCCCTCACGGCACATTGGGTCAATCTGGTGGAGGCTGGGTTAGAGACCGATCGTGGGGCTGCACATGTGCTACCCACACCATGAATTGCGGGACATAGTTCCGCCTGTGTGTCTCCGGCACATTATGCCTCCACCTCCTCCTCCAAAGTGGCAGTGATGCCCCAATCGTCAAGTCTCATTTCCTCGATGGCCAGCAGTTTCAGCACTGTGGTAGGGAAGCGGCAGCAGGCAGTCCTGAAACTGCTAAGCCTGGGGGATAAGAGGCACACGGCTGAAGAGCTCTTACAGGGCACCAGGGGGCAGACCAATGTGTGGCTGGCGCCGCTGAACCTTCAGCCAGGAATGGTGGTCTGCGATAATGGGCGTAACCTGGTGGCGGCTCTGCATCTTGGTGGGCTGACTCACGTGCCATGCATGGCCCACGTGCTCAACTTGGTGGTCCAGCGGTTCCTCAAGACCTACCCCCAGTTTAGTGAGTTGCTCACCAAGGTGCGGTGCATATGCGCCTATTTTCGCAAGTCCACCACCGATGCCGCGACCCTCAGGACTGTGCATGGGCAGCTACAACTCCCTGTTCACCGGCTGCTGTGTGACGTTCCCACGCGTTGGAATTTGGCGTTACACATGCTAGCCAGGGTGTACCAACAACGCAGGGCAGTTGTAGACTGCCAGCTGATCCCCCCGAGGTGGTAGTCAGGCCAGTCAGCTTCCTCATGTCTATGCTGAGGAGTGGACGTGGATGGCTGGCATCTGCCAGGTCTTAGGTCCCTTTGAGGAGGCAACAGAGATGGTCAGTGGTGATGCACACATCATCAGTGTCACCATTCCTCTGTTGTGCCTCATCCAGAACTCCCTGAGGAACCTAAGATCTGAGGATTCAGCAGTGTCACAGGTGGTGGGGGAAGACAGTGACATTTAGAGCACCCTGTTGTCAGTTTCACAGCGCGAAACTGAGGAGGAGGAGGCTGGAGGAGGAAGAAACTCTTGGGCACCATGCATCAGGGGGTGATTCCATGCTTCCTGTTGAGCGGGTATGGGCTGAGGAGGATGAATTGGGGTCGGAGGAAGGGGGGGAGGAGGAGATGGAGAGTCCGCTAAGTGAGGAGGCTGAAGGCTTGCGTGTTGGCACAGTAGGGCACATGGCAGACTTTATGCTTGGCTGTCTTTGTCATGATTCCCGGGTCAAGAGGATACTGTCCACCAATGACTATTGGGTGTACACCCTCCTTGACCCACGCTACAAGGACAACTTTGCCCAACTTATACCCGTGGAGGAATGGAGCACCCGAGTCACTTTCTACCACAAGGCCCTGGTTCAGAAACTGCTACAGGCCTTTCCAGACCAGTCGAGCAATAGGGGGTGGACTTCAGTGGCTGAAGTTGGAGAGGAGAGGAGGGGGAAAGTCAGCGTAGGCGCCAAGGGGTACACTATTCCATGCTTTTGCCAAGTTTCTTAAACCCCAGCAAGACAGTACGACAGAGCCACAGGGCAGGCAGAGCAGGGCGGAACAGTTCCGCAAGATGGTGAGGGATGATGTCGCGGACCAGACCAACGTCCTGACCGATAACTCCACGCCATATAATTACTGGCTGGCCAAGCTGGACAGGTGGCCAGAACTTGCGCAGTACGCTCTTGAGGTGCTTGCCTGCCCTGCTGCAAGTGTACTGTCTGAAAGGGTTTTTAGTGCCGCCGGGGGTATCATTACGGACAAACGGACACGCCTGTCCACCGACAACGCCGACATCCTCACGTTCATCAAGATGAACAGGTCATGGATATCCCCCCAGTTCTCATCCCCACCTCAGGCCACCTCCTAAATTGTTTGCTTTCCTTCTCCTCATCCTCCTCCTCCTCCTCTTCATCTGAGTTGCATATGCAACAATTTTTCAGGAAAGTCATCCGGCTTCCTACTAACAATTTTTCGGGAAAGTTATCAGTCTTTCTACTAACAATTTTTCAGGAGTCATGCGGCTTTGTAACCAAATTTTTTATGAAAGGCCATGGGGTTCTATACACACAGTGCTAACGGAAGCCCATCAGCCTTTCTAAACACAATGCCCACTGCCTCTCCCAAGCGGTTGTGGTGCTGATGTTGCCTCACACTTAAAATTGATCTGTTCCGCTCTCTTCCTCGGGCTGTCTGCGGAGAAGGCGGACGCTCCGAACTGGTATCATGGCGGCTCTCCGGCCCCTCATTAAGCCCAGGATCATCAAGAAGCGGACGAAGAAGTTCATCCGCCACCAATCAGACCGTTATGTAAAGATTAATCGTAACTGGCGTAAATCCAGAGGTATTGACAACAGAGCCCGCAGGAGGTTCAAGGGGGAGATCCTGATGCCCAACATTGGGTACGTTAGCAACAAGAAGACCAAACACATGCTGCCCACAGGGTTCCGCAAATTCCTGGTCCACAATGTCAAGGAGCTCGAGGTTCTGTTGATGAGCAACAAGTCCTTCTGTGCAGAAATCGCCCACAACGTCTCCTCAAAGAACTGAAAGACCATTGTGGAGAGTGCGGCACAGCTCGCCATCAAAGTGACGAACCCCAACGCCAGACTGCGAAGAGAACGAATAAATATCTCTGTGGTTATTTGTGCTAAATAAAAGTTAAATAAACACACAAAAAAAATTGATCTGTTCCTGTGCCTGATCCACCCAAGTTGAATCTGTCCCATCATGAGAAAGTCCCCCCAAGGAGTCCCCACTGTAACTTGCTTCACTTTCAACTACCTCACCCCCCGACACCTGTGTCTCGCCATTGTCCACCACCTCCTCAGACAACACTGGTAAATCCCTACTGTCAGCACACTGACACTGCAAAAGGTCTTGCGAATTTTGGGCAGAGAATGTTATGGTGTAGCACATCAGAGAAGGGGTGACTATGGGGTTCCAGGGAGTACATGACCACATGCAATCTCCATCCAAAAAGTCATACTGAGGCTCACCACCATGCTTTACACTGCAATCTTATTGAAAGACAGACAATCAGGGGTTCACCGCCAGGTTGTCAGGCAGCATTTTTAAGTGGGTCACCATTACCGTGTCCCTGAAAATTGCCTTGGGGTCATCACCAGACTATTGGCCAGATTTAGAAAAAATGGTGCAATTAGGGAGCCTCAGAGGCATCCCTACATGCTGCCCCTGGTGTTTCCTATCCATTTCCAAGGTGTTTCCATCTTTTTCTGAGGTTTTCACATGTTGGGGCAAACTTGACTGTGCAGAACCTTTGGCCCCTGCAAAAATATTCGGGTCTCCCATAGACTTTAATGGGATTCGTGATTCGGCTCGAACCCACGAATCCCGCTGAAAATTCGGGCCGAATTCCGAATCCCCGAATATTTTAGGATTCGATTAACTCTAGTTAGGATCCAAACTTTTAGGGGAATTTGGGACAAATTCAGAACCAACAAGAACTGACTTCATCCTTACACCAAACCTGTTTTAACTCACCAAAAAGAAATTATTTTTGGACAGCTTGTAATTGCTTCTACCAATACAAATGTGTGCATAAACAATGATAGAAGTCTGCCCCCCAAAACGGATATTTTTTGGACTGCTTTTATTGCAATAAAGAAATATTGTTGTGTATTATATGTGCTAAAGATGAACGATTCAGGCCGGATTCATTTTGTTTGAAGTTTGCAGATTTTTTTGAAAAATTAGGGGGAGAGAAAATAGAGAACTAGCTTGCATGTTTTATTGAGAGGTGTAAGCTTTGTGGGATGATGTAATTCTCTTGTCTCACTTTCAGTTGAAGTTTACTTTGGAGGTGTCTCTGTCTGAAGTTGATCCAAAATAGTAAAATAAAGTTGCTGAAGATGTCTGTATATGCTATACTAATGATGGATCGTCAGGTGACTAGGTAGGAGCTACACTATATTTACACCTACTTGCTGCTGAACAGACAATAAGTGCACAGTAAGGCAAACATAGCAGCAATATGAGTACTGCCTTACTTTCACACAAAGATTGGCAGAGATGCCTTCCGACCTCTTAAACATGCTTATGTAGTAAACGTAGAAAAAAGCTAAGCTAAGACAGCCTCACATCTGCAACTAGTTCTTTCAGGACAAAGGTAAACAGTAAGGAGAACACAACAGCAATATGAGTGCTGCATTATTTAAACAGATTGGCAGGGATACCTTCCTGTCTTTTAAACATATTTATGCAACAAAGCTAGAAAAATAGCAATTTTCAACTACAGATGTGTCCACACTTAACTGATCACTTATCTCAACATGTCCTGAGATGTGTGTCACAAAATGACGTTATAACTAAATTGGATAAATTGCAATACAACTTTCAGACACCAGGTGGCGCATGGTGTTACTAGTTATACAACGTTCAGACAGCAGGTGGCACATTGTTTTACTAGCTAATACCTAAACTTTAGGTATTCACTTCTTACATTTCACATATATAGAAAAATATATTGTATACATTAAACAAATCCCTCCGAAGGATGTTTTTTTTTTTTTTTAGTGTGCAATGATTATCATTATTTAGACCTGTGCCATTGTTTACCACAAGTCCATATGCCATATGCTATGAGTTAGATACACTTAGTGTCAGTATACAGTGCTAGTCTAGTATTATATTTGTTATATAATAGCACACACCAACCACAGTATTATGCAGAGATTATTATATACTTTTAACAGTCCCATTAGATGTTACAAATGTACATAATACAATTCAGGGTGTCAGTATATACCTCAATTTTAGCATGACATTTAATATTCCTTAATGATTATTCGCTGATCTGTGTATCTAATCCTATCATGTGTGATACTGTCTGCTAAGATGGTTATCTAATCCTATCATGTGTGATACTGCCTGCTGATCTGTGTATCTAATCCTATCATGTGTGATACTGTTTGCAGAGCTGTGTATCTAATCCTATCATGTGTGATACATATATCATCTGCAGAGTTGTGTATCTAAGCCGATTGTGTATGATACTGCCTGCTAAATTGTGTATTTAATCCTATCATGTGTGATACTGTCTGCTAAACTGTGCATCTAATCCTATTCTGGGTGACAGTGTCTGCTAATCTGCGTATCTAATCCTATCATGTCTGATACTGCCTGTGTATCAGTGTATCTAATCCTATCATGTGTGATACTGCCTGCATATCCGTGTATCTAATCCTATCACGTGTGATATGGTCTGCTGAACTGTGTATCTAATCCTATTCTGGGTGACAGCGCCTGCTAAGCTGCGTATCTAATCATATCATGTGTGATACAGTTTGTAGAGTTGTGTATCGAATCCTATCATGTGTGATACTGTCTTCTAAATTGTGTATCTAATCATATCATATGTGATACTGTCTGCTAAGTTGTGTATCTAATCCTATCATGTGTGATACTGTCTGCTAAGTTGTGTATCTAATCATATCATGTGTTATACTGTCTCCTAAGTTGTGTATCTAATCCTATTTTGTGTGATTCTGTCTGTTTATCTGTGTATCTAATCCTATCATGTGGGATAGTCTGCTGAGCTGTGTATCTAATCCGATCATGTGTGATACTGTCTGCTGAACTGTGTATCTAATCCTATTCTGGGTGACAGTGTCTGATAAACTGCGTATCTAATCCCATCATGTGTGATACTATTTGCAGAGTTGTGTATATAATCCTATCATGTGTGATACTGCCTGCGCATCCATGTATCTAATCCTATCATGTGTGATACTGTCTGCTGAACTGTGTATCTAATCCTATTCTGGGTGACAGCGTCTTCTAAGCTGTGTATCTAATCCTATCATGTGTGATACAGTTTGCAGAGTTTTGTATCTAAGCCTATTGTGTACGATACTGCCTGCTAAGTTGTGTATCTAATCATATCATGTGTGATACTGTCTGCTGAGCTATGTATCTAATCTTATTCTGGGTGACAGTGTCTGCTAAGCTGCGTATCTAAACCTATCATGTATGATACTGTCTGCTAAAATGGGTATCTTATCCTATCATGTGTGATATTGTCTGCGTATCTGTGTATCTAATCCTATCATGTGTGATACTGTCTGTTGAACTGTGTATCTAATCCTATTCTAGGTCACAGTGTCTGCTGAACTGTGTATCTAATCCTATCATGTGTGATACTGCCTGCGGATCTGTGTATCTAATCCTATCATGTGTGATACTATCTGCTAAGTTGTGTATCTAATCCTGTCATGTGTGATACTGTCTGTTGAGCTATGCATCTAATCTTATTCTGGGTGATACTGTCTGCTATGCTGTGTATCTAATCCTACCTTGTGTGATACTGTCTATGAAGCTGTTGTGTTTATCTCTATAGAGTGTTATACAGATAGAGATAAGGAGCTCTCCTTTGTGTACATACTGTACACTTAGCCAATGCTCAGAAAAGAGGTGGGGGAGGTGCTCATGTATTTCAGTCCCTGTATTCCCCTGTCTTGTGGATGAGGCCTGATTACAAGTTAAGTAAATTATATAAACCCATTCATGTTGCTATTGGAAACCATGACTCAAAACATGTTTATTGTTTTCAGTCCCTGAGGCGGAGCTTATTTTTAGAAAAAAAAAAACTTTCCACAGAGCGCTACATGCCACTGGTTTTGTCCCCCTTACATTTTTTAAAATTATTTTAAACATGATGCGGTCTGCTCTCTGGCCTGGGGACGCAACTAATCTAAACAGAATGCATTTTGGAGCGTTCAGTTCTCTTCAGTTCAGTTTTGTCCCCATTGACAATGAATGGGGACAAAACTGAAGCGTTTTTTTCCGGTATTGAGCCCCTTTGATGGAACTCAATTCCGGAAAACAATAACGCTAGTGTGAAAGTAGCCTAACCAAATTTCACACAGTTTGTTGTTGCTTTGCTATTTATTCCTCCACCTCTCTGTTCTTTCCTGCTTATGTCCATGTTTCTTCAGAGATTTTTTCATTCTTAGCCTTGAAGAAGGGACTTCAGAGTCTCGAAAGCTTACCACTTTATAACATCATGTATTTTAGGGCTCGTTCACACGGCCGTTGTGTGGCCATGCACGTGCTGCGGATCGCAATTTGCGGCCCACAGTGCACAGGCACCTACTGTGGTGCTTCCTCATGAGGATCACGGACCCATTCACTTCAATGGGATCCATGATCCGCATCTGACTGTCTGCTGAGGCACGTACAGAAACACCACGGAAGCACTCATTAGTGACATAATGACATAATGCCTCCTGAAGTGTCTGTAGATGTCTTTAATAGTTCCAGTGTATAATGCTCCTGCGTTTCCACCAGTAGTGCCAGTATACAATCCTCTTTCGATCTCCCTCCTCATATTGCATGCATTGCCAATAAATATATATTGTCCACCCTGTATTGCCAATGAAGAAGTCCCTGTGCAAAACAGAGATGAATAGGACTCTAGGATCTATATTTTTGGTGGGGCCATGGAGCAGACATTCAGATGCAGGCAGCACATGTTGTTGTCCACATCTTTTTTGCCCCCATTGAAATGAATGGGTCCTCAAAAATGTGGATCGGATGCAGACCAAAAATATGGTCATGTGAATGCACTAAGGCTAATTACACAAAGTTTTTTGGATGAGGATTTGAAGCAGACCTGCAACAGAAATGGATTGGAAAGGAATGAGAAATATAAAGGAAGGAATTATACTTCTGGTTTTGGCTGAAAATTGTCTGTGTGTTTAGCCCTGGTATATTAGCATTTAGCACTCATCTAAAGGTCCTTTTACACGGGCCGATTATCGGCCGAAAAATCGTTCCTAGGAACGCTAGTGCCGATAATCGGCCCGTGTAAAAGTGGCCCTAATCAGCCGACGAACGAGCAAAACGCTCGTTCGTCGGCTGATTGGATCTTTTGTAGAAACCAAAAGATCCAATCTGTCGGGCGCACATCGCCCTGTGTAAACAGGCGATGTGCGCCTGACAGTATGGAGCTTCCCGGCCGCACGAGCGATACAGCGATCACTCGTGCGGCCGGGCGCTCGATTCGTCGGGCCGTGTAAAGGCTCCCTGCCCGAGCGCCGATATCGCTGATCGGCGCTTGGGCAGGGAGAAGAATCGGCCCGTCTAAAAGGGCCTTAAGTGTCCAGGCCTCATATTTACTGCTTATGTCAGCGTCCCAGTCTCCATTCCCGGTGTCTTTATTACCTGACTATTCACCCTTGTATCCTGCTGTTCTTTTATTAGTCCCTGATTAAGGGATATACAGTCCCTCCTCTATTGTTCACACCTAGAAGTGTAAATGTAAGGCTTTACTTCTTTATCCAAAATGCAAACTATACTAAAAGTGCACAAAATCTACTTATACCGGAATTATAACTAATGAAATATTCACTGCAAACAATGTTTCTGCTTCCCACAACTAACACCCCTAATTCCCTGCACTGCCTAAAGCACCTTAAATCCCTGCACTGCCTAAAAGAACCTAAAAACCCTGCACCCAGCAAGAAACTTCTTATCTCTCCCTCCATCTGACCTCCTGCTCAGATCTGTTCCACAACATAAAACCTTCCTAGATAAGAAGGAATTGGAAGAAAGAGAGAGACAGTAAAAATTTAGCCACTGTGTAACAAAACTCCCACCTCCCTCATAGCCACTCCCAGCACTTAGGATTAGATACACAGCTCAGCAGACAGTATCACACATGACAGTATTAGATACACTGCTGAGCAAACAGTATCACACACAATAGACTTAGATACACAGCTCTGCAGACAGTATTACATATGATAGGAATAGATACACAACCCAGCAGGCAGTATTACACATGATAGGATTAGATACACAACTCAGCAGACAGTATCACACATGATAGGATTAGATGCACAACTCTGCAGACAGTATCACACAGGATAGGAATAGATACACAGTTCAGCAGACAGTATCACACATGATAGGATTAGATACACACGCTGCAGACAGTATCACACAGGACAGGCTTAGATACACATCTCAGCAGACAGTATCACATACGATCTGTATCTAATCCTATCTTGTGTTATTTTGTCTGGCGAGCTGCATATCTAATCCTATCCTTTTGTGATACTGTCTGATGAGCTGTGTATCTAATCCTATCAAGAGTGATACTGCCTGCTGAGTTGTTAATTTAATCATATAATTTGTG
>ONZH01023212.1:0-15651 GCA_900303285.1 Rhinella marina
TGTCAGTTAAAATGATGTTGAAGACTAAGTCAACCATTCCAGGACAGAGGGAATGGTAGTCAAAACACGACTCCTGGATGACACTGACAGCTCTTGCCTGTCGCTTTAGCTGCTGCTACCACAACCCCTTCTTCTGCTGAAACCTCTCATGAAGTAATGGCTTGTATACAAGAGGTCCAAAAATGATCCTTTTTTCAGGAGCAGCAGCTTTACACTATGGAACCAGGTGGACAAGGAAGGAGATGTGTGACTGTGTAAGAGTAGTAGTATCAACAGTAGTAGCAACGCAGTATGGAACCTGACACAAGGTAGCATATGTGTGACTGTGTAGGGATAGTAGCAGTGGCAGTAGTAGATGCATAAAAACAGCATAAAACAGACAAGGAAGGAAATGTGTGGCTGGGTAGATGCAATAGTAGTGGTTGTGGTAGTACAGGGAGTAGCAGCTGCGACCAGTGATAAATAGCCTCTCTCAGCATTGGCAGATCTATTCATTAGCATCAGCAGATGTGTGTGAAAATCACCACTGACCCATGCCTGGTTTATTTTCACAAATATAATGTTTTCTCCAGTTGTGGCAGACAATTTTCTCCATTTTGGTGTGTTGATACCACCCACTGACGTGAATACCCATTCTAACAGTAAAATGCAGGCTGAACAGGCTGAACAAGACAGTACCTCAATTGCCAACTGGGCCAGTTCCAGACACTTTTTCATTCGGCTAAACCAGAAGTCCATTTCCTTCCTTTCTGCATCAGGAATACATTCCACCTTTTGTTTTGACAGGGTCTAAAAGCATGGCTATCCATTCAGTAGTCATAACTTTGCTTGATGCAAGTGATAGGCTTGTTAGCATGTAAGCAATCAAGCATGCAGCCTGCCATGTTCACCACCATCCCCAAAGACCCAGTTGTTTCACGCTCCACCTTCACTGCGATGGTCACTGTTGTTGTCATCATCATCATCATTAGTATGTCTGACATAATGAGTTTCAACATTTTTCCCTAGCTGTGCCAGGGAAAACTCCATGTCCCCCTGCACCACCAACTCCTCATCCAATTGTAACACTTTATCCTGATCCTTCTTTACTTTCAGCCCTGATGTGATTGCTGGGGAGACAGCCAGCAGAATATGTGATGCTTGATGCACAATAGCAACTGATCCACTATATGGGAGGCCTGTCTTGAGATATACAAAAATAATAGTGTGATTAAGGGCTCATTCACATGGCCGTATGATGTCCGCAAAAATATGGATCTGTCTTTTTGCGGACAGTTCAACATGTCCGCAAAAAAACGGATAGCATTCTTTTTTTTGAAGACCCATAGACTTCAATGGGGCCGCGTCCTGATTTTCACTGACAAGTATAGGACATGTTTCATTTGTTTTGGAATGGAAAAAATGGGCCTATAGAAGTGAATGGGTCAGTATGTAATCCACAAAAAAACAGATCCGCATTTTTGCGGACAACATACGGCCGTCTGAATGAGCCCTAAGGTTTTCATTCTAGAATATCATTTTTTCAGTTTGATGATCCACTATGTGGCTTTTCTCATCCAGACTGATAAATTGTAACACAGCATCGCAATGCTTCAGTTTACACATATGAAAGGAAGGAAGTAGAGTGCAAGTAATGTTCTGTACTGTTTCTCTTGTGCACGGGAGGATGTCCATCAAGGATGCCCATTAAGGAGGACATGGAAGAGATGGATAAGCGACTGGGGTGGAAATCAGATCGACACAACTGTGGGGGACCTGGCCTGGACAAATAGGACCTTGCTACATTGCTATGTTATCACTGCCAAGCAAAACATTGACTCAGTGTGTTGTTCAACGTGTCCATGGTGCTGTTCATCTTGCCACAAAATCACAGGGATGGCTTTTTTTCAGAAAAATGCTAGCAACTTGGCCAGGTAGGGGTTTAGTTAGCACACAAGCTCATGGTGGCACAACTTCCAATCGACTAATAACATATATTAATATTAATAACGAGACACGACAACTTAGTAAGGATGTTAAATATGATATTTATTAATGGTAAAAATAAAATCTGCAATGTTTGTCATGTGCCAATTATAACCAAAATATTCACTATTACCATCCAATTTATAACCAACTTTAATAACTAACATGATATTTAAGGACTCTAGAATGACAGGGAGTGTTCTACTGGTTTGGCGCTTGTGGTGTGTGGTGCCAATATTCAGAAAGGGGTCAAAAACACAGTCCGGAAACTATTGACGGGTAAGTCTAAAATCTGTTGTAAGTAAATTGTTTGAAGGTTTTCTAAGAGATGCTATTCTGGAGTATCTGAATGAATATAAGTGTATAACAGCATATCAGCATGACTTCATGAGGGATCGGTCCTGTCAAACTGATTCCCAGCATTCTATGCCAGAACAGTCTGCAGGAAGGCTCCACAGTGTGAAACAAGCCTTATTCTGATTGCCTGATTTGCAGTCGGGAAGTAATTTTTTCCTCTTAAATGAGGAAAATTGGCTTGTGTAGCATTGTTTTTAAGGGTTCTGTGCATTTGGGGGCTCTGGGCAGTACAGCATTATTACACTTTTAGGAAATAAGAATTAGTAGCTTTTGGTCAAGAAAGTGGGAGGATGTTGGAAAAATGAGAAACCTAAGATGCCTGGACAGTAGCAAACTCTGCATATACTGTACGCGTTTTAGCTAGAAGAAACAATCATGTTGAACTTTGGTGAATGAAGAGGGAGGTAAGAGAATGTCTACAGAGAGGATGTCACCTGTGAGTCACTGGTTCTCTAATTGCTATGTATTTTATCTTTGTGTCTGATCAGTGCTGGATTCTGTTGTATGTTCTGCAACAATGAATTTCATTTAAAAGTAATATCCATCCAACTTGTTTGTAAGGCCTCTTTCACACTAGCGTTAGCACGGATCCGGCACCTAAAGGGTGCCAACGGATCCGTGCTGCCGCTGATACATGTGTGGAGCCGGAGCAGCGCTCCGGCCCCGCACATGTTGACAGACATTGGGACAGAAATACATACAGACATACACACACAAACACATACATACTTACATACTCCAGCCCGGGACGCCGGCAGCACGTCTTCACGCGCCTCCTGCGCGTAGTGATGACGAGTGAGGGCGCTGTGGGGAAACGTCATAGCTGCGCGCAGGAGGCGCGTGAAGACATGCTGCCGGCGTCCCTGCCTGGAGTATGTGAGTATGTATGTGTATGCATGTATATATGTATGTCTGTATGTATTTCTGTATTTCTGTGTAGCCGGATCCGGAATGACCCCCCATTGCAAGTCAATGGAGGACAGATCCGGATTACTGGTGTGTCACACCAAACGGATCCGTCCCCATTGACTTGCATTGGGGGTCATTCCGGATCCGTCTTGGTGCGGATGCCCGGACCGGAGAGAAAACCGCAGCATGCTGCGGTTTGTTCTCCGGTCTGAAGACGGAACGGAATGCTTTCAGGAGCATTCCGTTGTCTTCAGTTCAGTTTTGTCCCCATTGACAATGAATGGGGACAAAACTGAAGCGTTTTTTTCCGGTATTGAGCCCCTATGACGGAACTCAATACCGGAATTTAAAAACGCTAGTGTGAAAGTAGCCTTAGACCCTAGAAAAAAAACCCTGACATCAATCTTTTGGTTCTATCACATCTCTGTACAAAGATTTTCCCAAGTTGTAAGCGCAGATTTCCACCTCTGTAAGGTTGTGCACCTCTGATTTAGAAACAATGCATTTACCTTTTTGATGATATATTCTCTGTGTGGAATGAAAGAAGAATAATTTCAATGTAATTTCAAGAGGCCCTGCAAATCTTATACGTAGATGGAAGGTGGACGCCCAAGAATCATTTCTTTGGTGTAACCAAGGAGTCTCAGTCTGACACAGTCAGCTTTATAACATAATAGCACACCTGTAGTTAGATTTGGGAATGATTTATTGATTTTTTGAAACATAAGATTTGCAAGAAACAGCTGTGTTGATCAAAAAAAAATCTAAAGTAAATTATACGATTTTATGCTTTTTTTTTCTTTTTTTGAATGTTTTCTTCTATTCTACTATATGCTTCCGATGCTAGAAAAAATAGATAAAAAAGATGAATTATAGATGTAAAACAAAACCCATACCTTTCAAGTATAAACTATTATGAAAGACAAGTTCTATTATTTTTTTGCCTATTCACAATGCTCATGTGACATAATTGCCTTGTATTGAATTGATCTGAAACTTACAATAAAATAAAGAATCTACCTCCACTATACTCATCTCATATTATTGCCAGAAGTGTGAAAACAAAACATACAATTCTTCTATAAGTCCCAGCTGATTACCCATTTTCCTCCCTCCTAGCAAAAGGTTTCCCTACTGATGTTTTGTTTTTGTTTGTTTTTTTTTGCAATAGAAGACCAACATGCCAAGCCCTACCCTCCTAGAAAAGCTCTTCTCAATCATTTCCCTGCAATCCAAAAATGCAAGGGATCAATAGGAAAGTAAACCTGCATATTTGCTTTAGGGGCCGTTCAGACAGCCGCGGTATTGCGGATCCAAAAGAATGCGGATCCGCAATACCACAGATGCCGATTGGCGTGTGTTCCGCAATTTGCAGCGCCCGGCACCCTGTTCGAAATGCCTATTGTCCGCTATTGCGGACAAGAATAGGACATGTTCTATTTTTTCTTGCGGAGCTGCGGCTCGGCAAGATCCCATGCCGGCCATTGAAGTGAACGGGGCAGCATCTATTCCGCAAAATTGCGGAATAGATGTGGACTCGTTCACACGGTCATGTGAAGGGGCCCTTAAATAGAGTCCAGCTATCCCTCCTGACCTCTCCCCCATACAGATGCACTCTTAGGCTACTTTCACATCTGTGTTTTTGCTGGATTCGTCATGGATCAGCACAAACGCTTCCGTTAGGATAATATAACTGGCTGCATCTGTTATGAACGGATTAAGTTGTATTATCTCTAAAATAGCCAAAAAGGGTCCAGCACTGAAACCATTGTAACTCAATAGGCGCCAGATGCATTTTCTTTTGCATCCTTGAAAACTCATCCAGCACCATTGACTTACATTGTGTTTCTTGATTGGTCTTGCTCCGCATCCCATGACGCACTCAAAGACGCTGCTTTCAGCGTTTTCTGTCCCACATGGGAACACAACCAAATGGAACGGAATCCATTGTGGGGAATTCCATTCAGTTCAGTTTCATTTTGTTCCCATTGATAATGAATGGGGACAAAACTGAAGTGTTTTCCTCCGGTATTGAGATCCTATGACGGAAAGGAAAAACGCAAATGTGAAAGTAGCCTTAGCTTGGCTAAGCATGCATGTGTTTTCAATGGGAAGAAGGAAAAACACCTTCTGTGGTTTACTTCTTACTTCTTCTTATTGCACATTTTGAGAAACAAAGGGAGTCATTTATCAAACTGGTGTAAAGTAGAACTGGCTTAGTTGTCCATAGCAACCAATCAGATTCCACCTTTCATTTTTAAAAGCTTTGGAAAATGAAAGGTGGAATCTGATTGGTTGCTATGGGCAGTTCTACTTTACACCAGTTTGATAAATGACTCCAAAAATATCTAATCATTCTTTTCTATGACATCTGCCATCAGGGAAGAGTCTGGTGTTCCCCCGAAGGGTGCCATACAGTGGTATCTATCACCAAATAGCTCCATTGCAAAAAACAGTATACGTTAACATATACGTTTTTGCTAGACATTGGATGGAAAAGCATAGTGTACTACACTTTTGCATCCTTCTTTTTTCCCAACCTATATGTAAAACATAGGGCAAAACATGATATGAACCCAGCTTGAGATGGTTGTCCATCTCAAGCTGGGTTCCTGTTGAAATGTGTGTATTCAGTCAACATTTACTAAATGTGTATAAGTTTTCTGCAAGATTTCTACTGACTAAAGACTTTTTACCTCAGAATCTGTGGAAAATCCTGGAAATTGACACTTTTCTTCTTGTTAAATTTATCTTATTCATTTCTATCTTTAGTGTTTCTTTAACAGTAAAACAATTGTGTCTTGTAACTGATGGAATTATAGCTGAGATGTCATTTTTCTAATGCAGGTTATAAATGGGACAGTCACAGAAATTTCTACAACAAACCTTCCACCTATGAATATATAGGTGCAATTTGAGCTGTGTATGTAAAGTATAGAGAAAGATTTACTACTATACTACAGTTCTACCTTGTGAAGGAAACTACAATAGTTGAGAAAAAAACATTTCTGGTGACACTGAGGACTATTTAAATGTAACATCACATGTTTTATCACAATTTACCTTTTTTCTTTGATAGCTAGGATTAGTTCTTGATTTAGCCAAGAATGAGCTGAAAAAATAAGAGACTTTATAGTAATACCGGTTAAGCTAATATTTATATAAACAACTCCAAGGTACTTAAAGACTAAAGACTAGTAATTTGTCATATGAATACAAGAATTATAAACTGCTAGCCATTACATTTTCTCTGGAAACATTTCAAGACCAAAAAGTCATCACCTTAAAAACCATTCAGGTGCAGGTTTGATTTGAGAAACGTTTGGTTAGACGTTTGGGAGTTACATTTACACCATCTTCTTCTAAAATATATGCCTATTACGCAATCACGTGTGTACTTCATAGGTTGGATAGGTACAGTATGGCTACAGGGGAAAGCATGTATGTCAGATTATCCAGAATACAGATGCCCTCTCCTGTTGTGCTAGCCATACACATGATGTACAGTAGTTTAACCTTGGATTGACTGAGTAGATATTTCTTTCAAGAGAGGTGTCTGGCTACAGCTTATCTTCTGGTGGAAACAAGGCCATGTTGAAATGCAACTACATGATTCTTCTGGCCCCTTATGTTTGTTATCTTTTGGGCTTTCCTAGGAAATGTAAGGTGGTCAACTAAATCCTTCAGAAATCAGCAGGTTACAATGTGTATTGCCAGGTTTAGGTTGTGAGTGTAATTTTCTGTTGTTATCCATGAAAATTCACTTTAAAATGATATGTTGCTAAGTTAAAATAAAGTAACCATTACATTAACGCATAATTATTAAATTGAATTTGTCAGCTCGGAAACAACCACCAAGCCAAAGTAATAAGGGAATAGTGTAAGCTATGCTGATTATGTAATTCTTATCTTTACATACACTTCCATACCACAAACTGGCCATGCAATGCATAGAGAAGAGTTGCTTCCATTATGCGCATATGTTTGGGAGACCTCTTTAGGCATTTCATGGCCTGATTATGGGGGGCACAGTGGTGATATGTGGATATAAAGATAGTGGGTGATAAGATAAGGGGTTGTACCATTATCTTTTAACACCAAGTTTTCAGTTAACCTCTTGGCCATGCAAGATGAATATGCTCCTCTTAAACATCAGTCAGTTGCCACATTTGGATTAGTACACTAATCCTGTTGATTGTGCCAGGACATTAAATGTGCCTATGTGCTAATAAGTGCAGCACGCTCTAATAGCAGATATCAGAAGAATATCTAATCTTTGCTATTTAACACCTTAGATACAGTAGACAATAGTGACTACAATATATTAATGGCCTCCTGAGATATGATATCTGGGCCCTGATGGTGGCCATTACAAAGGGACCCTTAGTTGCCATGTTTGGAAACCTATTAGGCTCTGAAAAAGGCAGGGTCTATTAGGCAAGTTGCCAGTGTATGCTGAGAGGTACCATAAACTATAATAGATAACCGTTGAAGTGTATTATACCAGCCATCAGAAGTTAAAAATTGGAGTCCCCTAGTAGGGCTTAAAAAACGTTTTTGCAAAATAAAAAAGTAAACATTATCCAGGTTTTTTTGGTCCAAGATTCAGTTTCTAAATTATGATACTTTTTCCTAATCTTCGTGCCATCTTCGTTTGCTTTGTTACATCCAAACTCTGCTTCTGTGGCCATATATTGCATATTAGGAAAAAGTATCATAACTCAGAACCTGAGTCTCAGATGAACAAAAGAAAATCAGTGCTTAAACCAGGTGAACTACATCTATGTGTCTATGCAAACAGTTGGATAGGGAAGTCGCTGGTGATAGCATTTTCAATCATTTAAATGTATTTAATATTGTGTTTTTAAAAAAGATTGTCCCAGTTTTTTAAAAAAATTGATCCATGTCAGTAAATGTTATAAAATGAAACATCATCCTATATTCCACTATTTTTCCCCTACCATTCTAAGCATCACAGTTCCAATCTCCCACCCTATGTTTATATGCAAAGCTGCAGCACTAATGTAGAGGTTCACGGCATGTGGCGCTACAGCTTGCTATACAGACACCGAAAGGTGGACCAGAAAGAGGTGATTGTTACTTTTTATGTCATAACATTTACTGGCAGGGGCAAATTTATATTTCACTCATACAATTTCATGAATCCCTTTTTCCAACTTTCTGTACAATCCCAATCTCATCAATGAATTAAAGTGATGTTAAGAAAGGGCAAATAACTAAATATAACATAAATTAGCTTAAATGGACTTTGAAATATTACGTTACACTTACCACGTTACATAGAGTTTTGGTTAATCCTGTACTTACAAGAAGGTTCTGTAATATAATAATATAGTTACGGTATGTTATATAGTTCAATGTATGATATTCAGTTCAGTTTATTATTCTATGATGAATATCTAGGCAGTTTACTATTTTAATAGACTTTAATATGCAGAGGTAAAGAAGTGCCCCATAAAATTATTCTACAAAGTTTTCTGATCAAGGAATTTATTATAGAAATATACAAGCTGCATGTGTATATCTATGAGGATAAAAACCTGCTGATGTACTGTAAGGGAGGAATCAAAATTCTTTGCAAAAACTTTGCAATCCTGGAATATTCAATAATTTTACCCGATATTTACTGGATACAGTTTATAAACCTGCCCTATAGTACCTCTTATGTGACCAATATGTAAACTACCAAGCCCATCTGTCATCCACCATTTTCTTCCCACTGCCCAATGCAATCAACACCATGTAATCTAATAGTTTTTTTTCTCCCTACACTAAAAGCCAAATGAACAGCGTCTTAATTTAACCATTGGAAGACAAACTAACAGACAAAACACACATATTTATTCTAAAGATGCTTGTATAAATCATAAATGTGAGAAATGTTTACCTTCAGTAGGGTAAGGACTTTATCCACTAAATCATCAAGACTTGTGCCGAGCTTTACAAGAACTTTTTCCTGTAACACATATGTTAAGTTAGTTGCGCGTTTATCCAACTATTTGGTAAATTGGCAAGAAGCAATGGATAATAAATAGGAGCAGGACTGCAGGATCAGGCTACAAAGGGTTTGTTTATTGTCTTTCTGCCAGAAGACTGTATGATATCTATAACCCCTTGGCACTGTATGATGTACAGTATGCAGAAGTCTTGGATTGCCTTGTCTTAAAGGGGTTGTCCAGCCATATATATTTATGACCTATACTCAAGATAGATCATCAATTTCAGATCAGCAGAAGTCCAACATCCATCACCCCGGCTGATCAGCTGTTTCAAGAGAAGGCAACACTCCATGTTAGCGTCGCTGCCTCTTAATTACACTGCACTTCGTCTTGGAAATGCAGTGTAATACAAGTACTTGCTCAATTAACTCGAATGGATCAAGTGCTTGTAATTACACTACCCCATCGCTCCACAGGAGCATGGAGCGCCGCCTTCTGGTTAAACAGCTGATCGGCGGGGGTGCCAGGTTTCTGACCACTGCCGATCTTATTTTGATGACCTATCCTATCCATATATATGGCCAGACAACCCCTTTAAGACTTCATGAGTTACAACTACATCCAGATGATCATACAGTCACAGGAGCTGTGCTCATGCAATCAACAGCAGTGATTGACAACTCTGTTCTTCCTTGTGATGGCTGGGATTAGAAAAACCTCTGATCTTGGAACTTTAACACATTAGACATGACATCCAAGGAGCAGGACAGATAGAGAGAGTACTAACATAAGCCACCAAGTCTGCAAGAGGCATGGCTAAATAGCTTGCTTGTCAGTGATAAAATAGCAGACAATAGTGCTGTGGAATACTATGCATTCATATATATGTCTATTTGGACTTTTATTATAAAGTGGATGTTGATCACCTGTGTCTACTGTACAGATTTGGCTTAAGGCAATTCAGGTACTAAAGGGTCAAATCCAAGAACTAGCACGGGACGATAAATAAGTAGATAAAACAAGCAAAAAGGAACATTTTCAGGACAGTTGCTCAAGCACCTTTAATAGCCTAGGGACATCTGCCATAGGTTCGGACTGATTAGGATGTACACACTGGCTTTTTAAGAGTGGCAGGGAGCGCAAGCAGGAGCGCAAGCACCCCACAGGCAGAGAAAGGCAGAGCAGGAAGGAGTAGGTTCCAGCCTGTGACATGCATGGAGGAGCAATGCTACAGATATGCTCACGCAGGAGGAAAGTGTTGGTCACAACTGTCACAACAATGGAATGCAGGACTGAGTGAGCCATGCCTGCCAGAGGATAAAGGTAGTGGTGGGCATGGACCATCCGTATAACATGTTATAAAAATAATTTATGGCATAAACTATTTAATGAAGACCATTTACAACAATGCTTCATTTTTAGGCCTCACTATAGCAATAAAAATGCTATCAGGCTGTATATAGTTGTACCTATTGGATTTGTGTTATACTTTTCACACTTTTTGCAGAGTTACAGCAAAAGGTGATGAGGTTTTGCAAAATAGTCTAAAAAACACAATACGCCCCTGATTGAGTCCTCACTGAGAATGCAGTTTTGGTAATATTTTTTTTCAGATTTTTCATGTTATTATCTACATTAATCAAATCATGAAAACTGCAGTTTTCACTCCGGATACTGAAAGCAGTTTCACACTACATATGTTTTCCAAAAATGGCAAGATGATAGCAAATTATTACATGCCTTATAAACACTGCGTTTTTGTAATGGCAATTTAAGAGTTTCTTTGCATTTTTTGATCCCTTGATGCTTTTTGAAACCATAGCATGCTCTAGCTGTGGAGTTTTTTTTATGATTTCCCACAACATGTTGAAAAAAATAGTGTAGAAACAAGAAAATTGCTGTCAGATTCTACCATAGAAGTAATAAACACTTTGCAGACACCATTATTCTATGTCCATGTGGCTGCTGAAAATTATGTGATAAAGTATGTAGAGCGGTGGTTCAAGAAAGAACGCTATCCGCATAAATAAAATACAGAAATAAAAAAAATGAAAAACTTCAACATCTGAACATGGCCAACAACCTAAACAATGAATAGTTCAGTTTCAGTTACAATATATAAAACTTCCATTGAAGGCATATTAATATAAAATTAAAGGCATGTCTTCTTACCAAATCCGTTTCACCGCCGAGAGTATTATCTAAAACGCAGCCAGCTTTTCTCTAATATGAAATTAAAATCAATAAAAGAAATATATATTAGACTCCTTTCACACCTGTTTCTTCTCTGCTGGGTTTTCCATCAGGAGTATATATTATAATACCTGGAAACAGTATTCAAATAGACATCGCAATGGGTCCATCCACATTAATGAGACAAATGGAGTTCAAAGGGTTAAACTTTGGACCTACTTTCTATTTATTTACAGATTTTTGCCAGAGAGGAGAGCATGATAAACAGTGTTATTTTGCTTGCCAAAACAAAGATAATGTATGAATAATATTAGGTATTTTATTGTAATAATAGGGCTATAGTCACACTAGTGACTATAGTTAGATCTTAGTTTATAACAGAAACCACATTGCAATTCAGGATTCATCTGGATTCAACGAATGATGGATACTACTGGCACCTTTACAATGTCTGCCAGGTTCCATTGTGGTATCTGTCATTTTGGCCTCAAACATAGTGTCACAGGTATCACAATTCTTCTCTTGAGGGGTCCGAATGGCTGCAATTACCTAGTACTATTTCATCTAGGGCATGTTCCACTTGCATTTGTTATAATTTAAGTTTTTTTTAAAGTAGAGGGCACGTGAAATATCATTTTAAATCGCTTTCAAGTTCAATTTATATTACCGTATTTTTTCCTATAAGACGCAATTTCCCATATGACGCATCAAGGTTTTAGAGGAGGAAAATAAGATTTTTTTTTCATCAGACCTTAGATCAGACCCCTAATGTTAATCAGATCGCCGCTCGGACCCCCAATGTTAATCAGACCCCCAATTATAACCAGACCTCAGCTCAGATGGAGGCCCCACCCTGAACTCTTCTTTTACCCTGAGCTCAGTGCAGAGTGAATTTTACAATTTTTATTGTGTTAGGCTTTATTCACACGACCGTATTTTGTTTCCGTTCCGTGTGTATTCCGTTTCCGTATGTCTGTATTTCCGTTCTTTAAAAAAGATAGAACATGTCCTATTTTTGTCCGTTTTGCTGACAAGCATAGGCATTGTTGCAATGGATCCGCAAAAAAAATGGAAACACGAACGCCATCCGTATTTTTAGCGGATCCGCAATTTGCGGACTGCAAAATACACATACGGACATGTGAATCAAGCTTTAAGATGGGGTAGCTCTATAAATGTATTGAGCTCCCTCTAGTGGCATCTGCAGGCAGACAGTTTTATCAAGTACTGTATGAAATTGGGCATGGAAACTGAAGCCATATTTAAAAGATGCTTTCATTTATTTTTTATCTAATATATAAAGCTAAGTGTCTGTATGTATGTATGTATATATGTGTGCATGTGCGCTAAAGGAATCCGCACCATCGCAGCTACAATTATGAAATTTGGCACATAGGTACATCAGGTGTCTGGGAAGGTTTTAGAACAGGTCTCAGCCAGTAGAAGCCTTGTCACATGATCCTTATAAGCCAATAGAATCTCGCCGGCAGTTAGTCTCCAGACACACACTGTTTGGTACCAGGTTTCCATAACAACCCAGCCATTTTCCTTCACTGCTGCAAATCTGCTTTAAAGGGGCAGAGCGATGTGGATGACACTGTCAAAGGGGTATTCCGGTTACCATAAATATAACTTATGTTTTGGACTAATTGATCATCCATCATTACCTAATATAATGTAAATGTCACTTATTTACCATTCAGTAGTAATTAAAGATGTTTTCTTCCACTGCTACCCACCGTGTTCCCTCATAAATCGATCCCATTAACCTATAATTCAGGCCACCCTCAAAAGAAAGACTTAAAAGCCCCATCCCCAGGTCCCGCTAAGCCATGCCCCTGACCCAGTCACACCACGCCCCCTTCCACTCCGCAGCCGACGGGGATTGAAAAAATGAAGGTAAAAATCAACTTCTGTCAGCTGTACGGGTGGGAGGGAGGGTGACTTTCTCCCTGCAGCTCATGCTCAGACTGCACAGTGCTGCTGTCTGAGAGTGAGCTGTTCAAAAGGACATCCCTGTGTCCATCCAGGCCCTGCGCTGGAAGGAGCACAGGGAGTCTGAAAGCCAGACTGTCCAGCCTAAAACCGAACCTTTGTCCACCCTAGGGGCAGGCTGATGTTATGGTGGCCAGACGTCGGGTATTAGGATGGACAGTCCGGTTTTCTGTCTGCCTGTCCTCTGTCCGGCGCAGTGCCTGGACGGACACAGGGATGTCCACCCTTTCAGTAGCTCATGCTCAGACAGCTTCCCCTCTGTGTCTTCTCTGAGCCAGGGGGCGTGGCCTCATGTTTAGGGGTGTGGCTTCATGTTTGGGGGCATGGCCGGTGAGGTCCAGTGGCCACCCTAGCTGCTGTGGAGGTCACAGTTAAAGGAGAGGGTGCTGTGGATGTTACTGTTAAGGGGCAGGCTGCTGTGGAGGTCACTGTTAAAGGGGCGGGCACTGTTGTTATCTTTTAACGACACACAAACATTAAATGAAATAGATGAAATATACAGGGCGAAGCCGGGCCCTCATGCTAGTGTGATATGAATATATTAAGTAATTTATTCAGACTGAGAACAATATTTATAAAGTACCTGTTCCACTCTTTTAATATATCTCAATCCTTCACTTCTTTAAGAAGAAAGTATTGGAAAAGACCTGTCCTGGAGTTTTTAGCATAAGCCAGATTCATGTACCGTGTAAATGCCCCACTGTGCAAGGTTACAGACAATGGCACACAAATCTCATGGCACACCCTCTATAAAGATTATATATATATAAAGTTACATTAATTTAAGTATGATAAAATATAAGAGATTTGTTTGCTTTCTCAGTAGTTGGGTGAGGATCATGCAGAGTTTTGCTATTGAGCCCTATGATTTCTGTCTGTACCCTTGACCTGTTTCTGATATGTACTTCCCAGATTACTTACAATAACGCATTCTAGATTGCTATTCACCTGTTGAGTTTTCTACCTGTAGTTTTCCCTTCATAAAGCGCAAGTAGGCACATACTCTGTAGCTCAATACTACCAGGAATATTCTTGTGTAATATTATATTAATTTTTAAATCTTTCATTTTTTGGAACTTTACAAGAGGTTCAATCTTTTTTTTAAACTTACTAGAATGTCTATGATGTCCTGTGAAGTTAATCCACTTTTGTCGTTCTAGAAATAAAAAACAAAAAGTAATATGTTAATTTGCTGTAAGTTCAGGTTAGCTACGAACATACGAAAGTTCTGAATTGTATTTTGTGTATGTAGCTTACATGTAATTGTTTTATTAAGGAAGTATATTCCACATGTGTGAGACATGTTCCACAAAACTGTAGAAAATTGTACAGTCCAAAGAGTAATGTTTCCAGTTTAAGAAGTGAAATACGATTATATCTACTATTTATAATTAACTCCTTTGATGCTTGACATGTTTTAGCACATTACATCATAGAGCAGTAAAACTGAGCTCAGATATCAGATGCTTCATTTTCAGTGAAAAAAGATGTGTGTGTCGAGGGGGGGGAACTTCCGAGTAAGATCAAAATTTTAAGGTTTCTCATTGGCTATACTTTTATAATGCATTAAGTCAATTCAGATTTTTTTTGTAATTGAAAACTTTTTTTTTTTAAACTGTAATCCTGGGTTTAGATGCAGCGGAAAAAAATTCAGTGGCAGCTGTTCCGTGGAAGAATCTGAATCTGTTATTTAGCATTGTAAAAGGGGGAATCCACATTAAAAATGTGTGACTAATTCACAACATGACAAATTTGTTGAATCTCTGCATTATGCTCTCAATGCTGCAAAGAGAAAATTATGTTGTGTAATATGCTATTGTAAGCATTGCTTTATATAAATAAAAACATTGTCAGAAATTTGAATATGTACTAAAATTTTCAAAAAAAAAAAATCTGACAAATATAAATTTTTTTATCAAAGGGGTTTTCCAGGAACAGGATATTGATTGTCTATCCTCGGATTCGCCTATCAATATCAGATCAGGTGGAGGTCCAACTCTCAGCACATTTAGCAATTCGATTTTTGAACTGCAGGGGTAGTGAGTTTACCACAATGAATGCCTATTCTAAGTTTTGTCCAAGAATGTGCTCATCCTGCTAACCCCCTTTAAGGCTTGAATCACACATAGCTTTTTGGACTGTTTACAGAAGAATTCCTTTGGTGTTTTTAAAGTTTTTTTTGGGGTCAAAAATGCTTTAGCCCAATGTTGCTGCAGAATCTATGGGAAGTAATTTAGCAATTATGTTTTGGGGCCTTTTCTTACAGCCACAT